>SJYC01026781.1:0-16785 GCA_006408675.1 Madoqua kirkii
CCCCCCCCCCCCCGTCCTCATCATCCCCAGAAGTCCTTTCTCCTGACAGCGTCATGTAGCCTCACGTGGATTTGGGGGGAACCAGAGTCTGCAGCCCCGCTGTGCCCAGTGTTCTGGCGGTGCCTGGAGCCGCCGGGCAGGGGGCCGCAGCAGTGTGTGCTGGGAGGGGCCGGGTGTGCCCCCAGCCTGGACCTGCGCCTGTCGTGTGTGAGGACCAGCTGCTGTGAGACGTCAGAGAGAGGCCTGGGCCCCTGTCCTGCCCTCTGGCTCCTGGACCCCTTCTCATCTGACCTGGAGTCCCCTGACCACCCCAGACAGCCGTGCCCCACAGCCAGCAGGGCAGGGTCTCCCCTCCCGGGAGCCGGCCTGAGGCGGGGGCGGGGCCCGCAGCGGCTGCTTGTGCCCTTCTCTGGGGAGCCTGTCACCCAGGACCGTGCCGCCTGGTCCCCAGAGCCGGCTGTGGCTCCTCGCTGGGGTGGCCTGGGTCGTGCCTGGATGGTGGGGAAGCCCAGGGTCGTCGCTCTGAGCCCTGGGGAAGCTGGGTGCTGAAGGGGCTGGGACGCGGGCCTCCCTCACCGCCCCGGGGGAGGTCCTGCCGGGGTATGGTACAGGCAGGTTCTGAGCACGTGGCTGGAGCGGCCGTCGGCTTCGCCGGTGCGGGCAGCGCTCCCGGCCTGCTGGGCTCCCGGTCCCCACGTGAGCCTTCCTACCTGGAGGTGGCCGCCTGCGCCGCTGATCCGGCCCTGAGGTGCCTGAGGCGCCCAGCCGGCCTCCGTGCCCCACGTCCCTTGCTGACGTGCCGTCCCCCCAAGATGCCACTCGCCTGCAGGGACGTGCTGGGTGCAGGCTCTTCCTGACAGGTTCCCTTTGCCCTCATGCCCGGGGCCTCTGGTCATCACGACCCGCGGAGGGGTCCCAATGGCTTTGTTGCTTGCTGGGCGCAGGCTTTGTGCTGAGATGGATTCTGGTGTCTGCCCAGCCCCTGGGGGCCTCCTGGCTGTGGACACGGTGTTCTTCTGGGTGGCGAGGCCCACGCGGCTTCCGCAGGGCCCTGTGCCTGTCTGGGCCATCCTGCCATGCCAGCTCTTCCTGGGCGCGGCTCCTCGGACTTTACACCCCCTGCCTGGTGCCCCGGCCCCCAGGGGGCAGCCTGTGCCGCGGCAGGAAGTAGGGCTCACGGTGGCCCCTGCCAGGGCCCTGGCCTTGGTGCTGAGGCGCCTGCCTGCCCCTCGCTTCCTGAAAGGCCATCCCAGCCCCACGATAGCCGGCAGGGAAGCAGAGAAGGCACTTCTGACCTTCTCTCCTGATTAGCATGAAGCAGCCGCGTCCTGAGGCCTGGACACCGGAGCCGGCCAAGCTGGGCCAGTGGAACTGGCGGCCGCAGGTGACCAGTGCTCGGGGTGCGGCGGGGAGCTGGACACTGCCTGAGCCTCGCGGCCCCGGCCCCGCCCCGGACTGCCCTGAAAGCAAGCGCCTGGGAGCACCCGCGCTGCCCCGGCCGAGTTGTGTGCACCTGCAGCCGGGGCCCCCGGGTGCTGCCTGTGGGCTGGTCCTGCCCCCGGGCGGGCCAGTCCCTGGGGCTTAGGCTGGGCCTGGGGTTGCCGGCCGCCGTGCAGCCGCTCCTGAGGCCTGGACACCGGAGCCGGCCAAGCTGGGCCAGTGGAACTGGCGGCCGCAGGTGACCAGTGCTCGGGGTGCGGCGGGGAGCTGGACACTGCCTGAGCCTCGCGGCCCCGGCCCCGCCCCGGACTGCCCTGAAAGCAAGCGCCTGGGAGCACCCGCGCTGCCCCGGCCGAGTTGTGTGCACCTGCAGCCGGGGCCCCCGGGTGCTGCCTGTGGGCTGGTCCTGCCCCCGGGCGGGCCAGTCCCTGGGGCTTAGGCTGGGCCTGGGGTTGCCGGCCGCCGTAGGGCCCCAGCCCCCACTGGGGCGGCCAGCCACAGTGCAGACAGGCTCAGCCCCTGGGGACGAAAGGCCCCCTGGTTTTCGCTCCCACCTATGCACAGTCAGTCCGTTTTGGGGCCACAGAGGGAGCCCCCGGGTGGCCGCGGTCCGGCTGCTCTAGCCTGAGTGCCTGGAGGCCGAGGCCTCCTGGGAGGCCAGCCTGGCCCCGCGTTTCTCGGAAGCCCAGGAAGCGCTGTCCGTGTTCTTCGTGGGCTGCACGCCGTTGGGGCTGCGCTCACCAGCCTTGGGGACCCACATGGTCCGCCACGCGCCGACGTTGAGCGCCGCGGGTGAGACACAGTGGGGCAGCCTTCCAGAGGCCTGATGCAGGGTCCAGTGGTTAAGAATCCACCTTCCCGATCCCTGCTCAGAGAACTGATGTCCTGCAGGCCATGGGGCATGAGAAGACTCCTGAGAGTCCCATGGCCTGCAAGGAGACCAAGCCCGTCCATCCCAGAGGAAATCAGCCCTGAAAATTCGTCGGAAGGGCTGACGCTTAAGCTCTGACACTTTGGGCACCTGATGCAAAGGGGCTGACTCATTGGAAAAAACCCTGATGGTGGGAAAGATTGAAGGCAGGAGAAGGGGGCGACAGAGGATGCGATGGTTGGACGGCATCACTGAGTCGATGGACGTGGGTTTGAGGAAACTCTGGGAGATGGTGAAGGACAGGGAAGCCTGCTGTGCTGCAGTCCTGGGGTCACAACAGTCAGACCCAAGTGAGCGACTGAACAGCCAAATGCCCAGGACAGATGAGCCTGCCCTTTGCGACTCCTGAGCCCACACAGTGCAGTGAGGGCCCGGCCCAGCCCGAAACGGAGAAGGCCTGGGGCAGCGTCCCCGTGCGGCCGGCAGAGCCCACACTGCAGTGAGGCCCGGCTCAGCCCGAAACGGAGAAGGCCTGGGGCAGCGACCCCACGTGGGCGGCAGACCCCAGTTCGGGAGGAGGAACTGGGCTGCAGCCACGCTTGCACACGTGTGTTCGGGGCGGCTGCGCAGACCGCCAAGAGTGTCTGACACCTGCCAGGTGGGTGAGCGCAGGGCGCGCTGCCCGGCAGAGGAGTGGCCCCCGAGGCCACGTGTGTGGCCCCTTGTACAGATCGTCAGACCAGGCACGGCCAGCAGGAGAGGCCTGCCGCCACTGTGTGGCTGGGTGGTGGGGAGGGCGGGGGCGCTGGGCTGGTGCAGTCCTGGAGGTAGGGGGGTGCCGCCCAGCCCCGGGAGCGCGCCGAGTGCCGCTGGCTGCTGCCCTGGACGTGGTTCGGCCGGCTGATGGCACGTTGTACGTGTTTGCGGCAGAGAGCATAACGAGGGTACCGGGATGGTTCTGGACCAAGGAGACCATGCTGGCAGGTGGGCAGGGGGCTGGGCTCGGGCGTGGAGCGGCTGCCGTGGGAGATAGCCCCTCGCCAGCAGGCGGCACCCCTTCCTCAGCGTCCTGATGCCCCAGCTTGCTCTCTGCCAGGCTGCCCCAAATGCCACTGGGAGGGGTCCCTGGTGGCTGGTGGGGGGTATCTGCTGAGGTCTCGTCACTTTCTGTGGAGCTCCAGCTTTTCCACCTGAACACTGGGGTGATGGGCAGGGTGGTCAGCACAGGCCCGGCTGGCCCTGGAGGTGGGGTGCCGCGGGTGGGGCCGCTGCCCGCCCGGAGCTGCCTGGGCGCTGTCGCCTGCCTCTGTGGGCCGATTGTCTCTCGGCGGCTCCTCTGTGGGCGCCTTTGTGCCAGGACATCAGTCCTTTGTTGTCCTCGGCACTGCGCCGCGTCTCACGGCCGTGTCCATCTCTGTCTGCTCACAGTAACGTCCGTGTTTCCAATTTCAGGAAGGGTTAGAGTCCCAAGGAGCAGGGCAGCCCCTGGGTTGGGTGCCTGGCCTCTGTCCTTCAGGGACCTGGGCACGCCGGGCGCTCTCCTAGGCCCGGGCCCAGTGCGTCTCCTGTGGAAATCGGCGGGCGGAGCAGCCCCCAGCCCCACTGTCCCACGTGGGGTGAAGGTCCTGAGGGGTTGAAAGCAGTGTGTTCACGAGGGTTCCTTCCCTGGGTTCCTCGCGGCACAGGACACAGGAGCTGAGAGAGGACAGCCCCCCGGGCTGTGTTGCTGTGTGAAGGGACGAGCAGAGACTCCAAGTGCGCGTGGGGACGCCGACCCGGCCGCGCGCTCGGGCCACGCAAGGGGAGTGACCTGGCCGCGCGCTCGGCCCTCATGGGGAGAGTGACCCAGCTTCACGTTCGGGCCATGCGAGGGGAGTGACCCGGCCACATGGGGACGCTGACCCGGCCGCGTGCTCAGCCCACACGGGGAGAGTGACCTGGCCTTGAAAAGGAAGGCAGACCTGAAGCGGTCCGCAGCGTGGGTGGCGTGCTGAGTGGTGCGGCCTGTCGCGGAGGCCGGTTGTGTGTGACCCTCTCTTGAGGTTCTTAGCGCAGTCAGATTAGTAGACCGAAAGCAGAATGGGGTCGAGGGGCTGGGGGACAGGGCTCCAGTTTCATAAAGGGAAAGAGGCGCAGGGCTGGTGATGGGGGTCGCAGTGCCCTGAAGCCGCGGGGCCGGCTGCTTGAAGGCGGTAAATTTCACGTTATGTGTGTTTTACCACAGTAGAGAGAGAGGCGGACGTTGGCAGACAGCTGCGGCAGTTACACCCTCCAAGGGTGAGGAAGCGTTGAAAGCAGACGCCTGGGGGCCCAGCAGCGGGGGTGCTTGCCGCTGCCCGGCTGGACTCCCTGTGGGGACCCTGGGCGGGGCTGGGGCACGTCTGCCTGGGATCCTGCTCAGGGTGGAAGCAGCCTCCAGACCCCCAGCCCTGCCGAGCCCCTTGGAGAAGTTTCCTTGTTCCGCCCTTCGCACCCCTGGGCCCGCGGACCCCGCGGAGCTCCTCCCCACCTTGTCTCCCTCAGCCGAATGCAGCCCAGGCTCAGGGAGCTTGGTCTAAAGGAGGTGCCCGCCCTGCTCCATGGGCACGCCTGTTCTCCTGGGTGACGGGGCCGCAGGCTCCCGTGTCTGCTTGGTGCCCACACACAGGATGGGGGCAGCCGGCCTTCTAGGGAGAACTGGCTTTGTACCCTCTGCAGCGCCCCCTGCCCGGCACTCAGAGCCCAGGCTCTGAAGCAGGTGGGCTGGGACTCTGCGCTGAGAGTGGGCGCGGTGCTGGCCAGGTTTGGGGGACCTCGGGTGCACCCTCAGCCTCCTCCTTGTGGCGGGTGACTTGGGGAGGGCTGGACAGATTGGCCTCCCCTCACCTCTGAGGGGGTTGTCCACTCCCGTTCTTGTCCGTGGAAATGTCCCACGGGCCTGTGTAGAAAAACGTCTGCAAAGCCAGGTTTCCCTGAACTTTGTGAAACATCACTGGTTTTGTAACTCACAGAAACCGAGGGTGTCCGGCACGGGGCCCTCTCTTCACCCCTCCCCAGCACGTCTTCCCTGACCGCGGGGACCTGGGTAGCCTGAACCCTGGGCGGGGCCCTGCTTCCCCGTTGGCCCATGCTGTGCTCTGCGTGGGCCGTGCCTAGTGACCCGAGGCCCAGCTGCCGAGCCCCGCCCCGGGGCTCTGCTGATCTTCTGTCCCCGGCCTGCCTGCCTTCTGTCCCAGGGCCCGGTGTCCGTCCACCCTGGCCCTGACCCCGAGCCCAGTTATACCCCCCGCCCCACAGCCCAGGCCTGGCACCCTGTGTGCCAGGCCCCACGTGAGTCCTCGAGTCAGCTCCAGAGAGGATGCCCCTGACCGTCCTTCAGGGTGCCCCCTCCGCTTTCTCTCCTCCCCCTCCACTGGCACCTCCCTCTTCCTCCAGACTCTGTCCAGCACCCAGGCAGGCCCTTGTCCTGGGCACGGTGGCTCCATCTGGCAAGGTAGCCCCATGAGGGCCAGCCCCTGGAGGCCTGCCTGCCCTCCAGCTGGGTGGGCACCGACAGCAGCCTGGGAGCCCCATTCTGTGAGAATGCACTTCGCAGGCCCACTGACCGGAGGGCGCACGGAGCCCCAGGCGTTGCCTGGAGAGGCAGAGACCCCCAGGGTCAGGGGCTCGGCTTGGCCTCCTGGGGCCCATCTGGTGGCGAGGGGTGCTCTGAGGGGCTCACACTGCCTTCAGCCCAGTGGGAGCCGAGCCCGCCCAGGTGTCCTGGCTGCAGGCAGCGCTGCGGCCCTGCTGACCCGCACAGCTGGCTCCTGCACGCGCTCCTCGGCCCCTGCTTTGCCGGCGCCCAGAGGCGTGTGCCGTCCCCTGGGCCTCCATGCTGCAGTGGCCCCGAAGGCACAGCTCTGCCTGCACAGCCGGACCCTGGGGCTGGAGTGTGTGTCGGGGCCCTTTCGTGCTCCTCGTGGGCGGAGGTGTCTTCCACACCTGTCTTTAAGGTGGTCCCTGCTGGCTCAGATGCTAAAGAATCCGCCTGCAGTGCCAGATAGCTGGTTCGCTCCCTGGGTTGGGACGATTGGGACCCTCTGGATGAGGAGGGTCCAGGGCAGACAGGCCAGGGAGGGGCCTGGGGGTGGGTAGCCCCTGGGGGCTTGTGGAATCAGAGTGCTGGGCGGGTGTTTGGGCCGCCCTTCCTGGGGGCTAGGGAGACCCAGCACGGCTGTGCGGCTGCCCTCTGTGGAAGACGGCAGGTGGCCCTGTACTGTCGAAACCTGAGTTGGTGTTATGTGGGCTTGACGCTGAACACTGGGACAACTCATTTTAAAAGTAGGTGTTAGAGAGAGACTAAGCCTTCTGCCGTGGGAGCACCCAGCTCAAGCTATAGAAATCAGGGCGAAGCTTAGGATGATAACAGAGGGATGGAGGCCACAAGGACCAAAGCTTCATGAAGTAAACACAGTATTGAATATCAACAAAAGCCGGAAGTCGACTGCTTGGAGAGACCGATAACACAGCAAACCGGCAACAGTGATGAAAAGCAAAAGCACACACAGAAGCAGCCCTGGAACGGACCGCCGGAGGAGCAGCTGAAGAGCGGCGGAGCAGCGGCAGTGGCGTGAAGAGTACGTCGGGGGCTTTTCTAGAGAGAATACGGGTTACTTAGTAGCTGGCCTAGTGAGATAGAAAACGTGGAGAGACCAGTTATGTTGAAATCCCTTTTCTTCTCCAGAGAGCACCAGATGGTTACGTTTGTAGATTTTACCAGGTTCTTCCAAGAATTAAGTTCTGTCTCATGTGAAGTGTCCCAGAGATTGAGAAGACGTTTTTAAAAGTGACGCTGTCCGTTTTATGAGGGCAGTAGAATCGTGGAAACGCCCAGGGAAGTGCAAGAGTGGGGACCTCATGGACACAGAGGCAAAAACCCTAAAGAAAATGACAGGAAAAAATGCCTACAAGGTAACAAGAGGCAAAAGTATCTCATGAAATAGACATTATCTCAGGAGTGTGTGAGTGATTCATTTAACCTTAGAGTACTAGTTATTGTTACCACATTCAGAGTGAAGAGAAAGTTCATATGCTATATCCAGAAAAAGCACTTGATGGAATTTAAGAAACATTCCTGGGGAGATGGGCCGCCCAGGTGGTGCTAGTGGGAAGGCTCTATCCACCTGCTGGTGCAGGAGACGCGAGAGCCCCGGGCTTAGTCCTGGGTCAGGAAGATCTCCTGGAGGGGAAGGAGCAGCCCATTCCAGCATTTTCGCCTGGAGAATCCCACGGACAGAGGAGCCTGGCAGGCTCACATGCAGTCCAGGGATTGTAGAGAGTCGGTTACGAAGGAGCACGAGCGTGCGCACACACACGTGTTAGGAAGGAGCACGAGCGTGCGCACACACACGTGTTAGGAAGGAGCACGAGCGTGTGCACACGCACGTTAGGAAGGAGCACGAGCGTGCACACGCGTGTTAGGAAGGAGCACGAGTGCGCGCACGCGCGTGTTAGGAAGGAGCACGAGCGCGCGCACGCGCGTTAGGAAGGAGCACGAGCGCGCGCACGCGCGTTAGGAAGGAGCACGAGCGCGCGCACGCGCGTTAGGAAGGAGCACGAGCGTGCACACGCGCGTTAGGAATCTAGAAATAGGAGGCTTAGCTTGTCCACAGGCTTCCCTGGCGGCTCAGACGGCAGAGAACCTGCCTGCAGGGTGGGCTACCCAGGGTCGATCCCTGAGTTGGGAAGATCCCCTGGAGGAGGGAAGGGCAGCCCACAGCATTCTTGCCTAGAAATTTCATGGACTAAAGGGCCTGGAGGCTGCAGCCCAAGGGGTCACACAGAGTCAGACACGACTGAGTGGCTAACACTTGTCACAGGTTACCCAGTAGACGTCTGCAGACCTGCACTCGCTTTAATATATCAGCTGGCATTTGGCTGTTGATTAACCCAAGCGCGCACAGTAGAACGTACGGTTCCTTCTGTACTTGCGCCGGCTGTACTCCAAGTGGTGACTGCTGGCCACCACGTTAAACAGCGCAGTTACAGGACGTTTCCGTCACTGCAGAAAGATGGCTGGACGCCACTGCTGCGCACTCACTATCCTTAAACAGTAGAAACATTACCTCTAAAGCCAAGAAGAAAGGTGACTGCTGTCCTTGAGGTACTGGACAGTGCCGCAGGACACGAAGAGCAGGTCGGATCGGGTGGGAAGAAACCACGTTGCCATTTGTGACGGGATCATTGTTTGAACGGACAATATAAGAGTCTGTAGAGGCTGTTTGAGCCAGGGACAGTTCTGGAAGGTCGGCTGATGAGATCAACACACGGGACCAGCAGAGCTGAAACGTGAACCCCCCTGGGGGTTCCGTGACTCTGTTCCCCTCATAAAATGGCAGTGACGCGTTTTTAAAAAACACCTTTTCTGTCTCTGGAACGCTTCATATGAGATATGACTGAATTCTTGGAAGACCTGGTAAAATTTACCGACTTGAAGAAAAACAGCGTTATTCATAAAGGCAGCTGCAGCTTATCCACGAATGAATTGGACAAAGGGCACTCACGACTTTCGCCAGAGAGTGGGCTGCCCACCTACTCAAGGACTCAAAGCGCCCGAGTCCGGAGGCACCGAGGCTCTGTGCCGACCCGGTCACCAGTCCCCTGCCTGTGACTCAGTTCTATAAGATTCCACGACGGGACTGAACTTGGCAAGTTACAAAGTTTATGTGAAGCAGACAAGTAATTTTACAGACAGAGGAGGTGTGTCTGTGTTTAGGGAGTGCTCTGCTCAGCAGACGCATGTGTAAGTGAGCTATACTCAGTAAAACAATGTGCAGTTGACAGAAATCTAGACAGATTGACCCCTGGGACACAGAGGAAGACAAACAGGCATCTTCAGAGATGGCCTTTGACCCGTAAGGAAGGGGTTTGCTTTTGCAGAGCTGGTTGGGGGTTAGGTGGGCATCCATAGAGAAAATAATAAAAGGTCCCTGCCTCACACCATACACAGAACAGCTCCATGTAGATTAAAGACCTCAGTGAAAAGAGTAAAAAACAAAACTTTGAGAGGAGCGGTGTGAAATTGAAGAATATGGTATCCAAGAACCATAAATCATAGGACATGTAAATAACATTTCCTAGAAGCCCTCTCGAATGGCGGCCTCCCCCTGGGAGATGACAGGTGTGATGCACGCGAGCCCGCGTTTGCACCTGGAGTAGACGAGGCGCAGTGAGAAGACGCCAGCGCCGGAGGAAAGCCGGCGGGGCTGTGGAGTCACTCGCGGCAACAGCGCCGCGGGCCGTGCTGCCTCCCCAGGAGCCAGCGCAGGACCCGAGGGAGCCAGCACGAGAGCCCGTGGGTCTGGAGGTTCCGTCCATTCAGGGTCAGCGTTCGAGTCTGAGCTGTGACCCCAGCCCACCGCAGTTCACACGTCGGATTCCTCACTCTCCTGGGACGTCAGGAGGTGACTGTCTGGGGACGGTCCTTCCAGGAGACCTTTGGGTTCAGACGAAGCCCAGGGCGGGTCCCGGGTCCCACCCCACCTTCAAGGGCCAGTGCCATTAACACGAGGAGGTCTGGACACTCAGAGACGCCCGGGTGGGGGCTCATAGGCGAGAGACCGCAAGACGAGGCCCTCCTCTTAGGACCAGAGAGCAGCCCCGCGCGCACCCGGACCCCCAGTCTCCAGGACGTGGGAAGCAGATGTCATGTCTGAGCTGCCCGAGGACATGGACCACCCCCAGCCCCCACCCCGGGCCTCCAGGAGGGCACATTGGCCTCACAGCTTGGGAGACCGGTTTGATGCAGCCCCCCGGGTTCCGAGTGCCCAGAGTGGGCCCGGCAGCCCTTCGCAGGCTGGAGGTGCCATGTGGCAGGAGGAGGCACGGCCAGGGCGGGCAGTGTCCGCTCACCGCAGCAGCCCGAACGGCCGTCACGGGCGCAGGGGTCAAGATCCCGTGTGCCCCTACAGTGGGCAAGTCCACGACTGGCGTAGGAGGCGCAGGCGAGCCGTGTGAGCGCGGCTCTCGAGAGTTGAGGGGGAGGTCAGTGTGTCCTGAGAAGCGTGCCTGGGGGCCGCTCGTCCGTGCAGATGGCGTGAGACTGGGACTTGCCGGGCAGGGCACGCCTGACGCCTCGGATGGAGTCGGAGGGCAGAGCCATCCGCTCCGGGCTGACTGACGGCTGGTCAGGGCTGGCTGCCCCTCTGCGTCCTCGGCGTGTGGTTGCCTGGGTCCTGCCATTGCACCTAGTGGGAGACAGCGGGCAAGGGGGCCTGCCACCCGGAAAGATGGCCCTGCGGCTCTGGGGCCTGGCCCACCCGCCCAAGGCAGGACCGAGGCCTCTGGCCAGGAGGCCCGCGCCCAGCTGACGGGGCGGGGGGTGGCGGGTGGGGCTGGGGGGGAGGTAGCCTCCTGGAAGGAGACCTTTCCTCCAGGTGGTTGGTGGGTGCGGAGAGCACACTGGCTTCCGTGACGGGCACCTTGGTAACGCTTCTCTGAGGAGGTCTGCAGCTACCGCGGAGAACACTGGTTCGTCTTTGTTGGTGTGGGTTTTGTGGCACCGCTCTGTAGTTTTTCTCTGATTGAGAAGACAGGCGGAACCTTGCTTCTCTGGGTCAGGTGTGGAGCCTGGCTGTGCGCACACCGGCTCGGCAGAGGGAGCTCTGGCCGTGAGCAAGGCCCCCCGCACGCGAAGCACCAGCGTTTCCCGTCTTACAGCAGGAGTTCCCCGCCTCCGGGACCTCATGCCCGGTGATGCGAGATGGAGCTGATGTAACAGAGAGAGTGTGTGATAAATACGGTGGGCTTGAATCAGCCTGAAACCACCCCCACCCCAGTCCATGGAAAAAAAAACGGTCTTCCAGGAAACCGGTGCCTGGTGCCAAGGAGCTTGGGGACTGCTGTTTACAGGGACTGTGTGAAGCCCGCTGCGCTCCTGTGGTTGCCTGGGTCCTGCCATTGCACCTAGTGGGAGACAGCGGGCAAGGGGGCCTGCCACCCGGAAAGATGGCCCTGCGGCTCTGGGGCCTGGCCCACCCGCCCAAGGCAGGACCGAGGCCTCTGGCCAGGAGGCCCGCGCCCAGCTGACGGGGCGGGGGGTGGCGGGTGGGGCTGGGGGGGAGGTAGCCTCCTGGAAGGAGACCTTTCCTCCAGGTGGTTGGTGGGTGCGGAGAGCACACTGGCTTCCGTGACGGGCACCTTGGTAACGCTTCTCTGAGGAGGTCTGCAGCTACCGCGGAGAACACTGGTTCGTCTTTGTTGGTGTGGGTTTTGTGGCACCGCTCTGTAGTTTTTCTCTGATTGAGAAGACAGGCGGAACCTTGCTTCTCTGGGTCAGGTGTGGAGCCTGGCTTGCGCACACCGGCTCGGCAGAGGGAGCTCTGGCCGTGAGCAAGGCCCCCCGCACGCGAAGCACCAGCGTTTCCCGTCTTACAGCAGGAGTTCCCCGCCTCCGGGACCTCATGCCCGGTGATGCGAGATGGAGCTGATGTAACAGAGAGAGTGTGTGATAAATACGGTGGGCTTGAATCAGCCTGAAACCACCCCCACCCCAGTCCATGGAAAAAAAAACGGTCTTCCAGGAAACCGGTGCCTGGTGCCAAGGAGCTTGGGGACTGCTGTTTACAGGGACTGTGTGAAGCCCGCTGCGCTCCCTCTAGGGTCCTTAGTGAACGTTCTGTTGACAGTGCCGAGTGCTTTACGGAATAACGGTCCTGGGTCGTGATGAGTCACTGTTTGTGGGGATTTCTCAGTGTGTTTGTTCATGATTTCCTTGAGGGCCAAGCCTTACGCAACAGATCTCGTCCTGGGCTGCCTGTGATCCGGCCCTCAGGCCTGTCGCTCAGAGCCAACCTCGGATGAGAACAAGCCGCGTGTGTCCTGGCGGCCTGGCTCTGTCTCGGTGCAGGTCATCTGATTCTTTTAACGCTGTTTGCACAGATCCCATCAGCTTGAATGTGCCTTGGAACACACGTGCATGCACCCACATACGCGGACACGCACACACAGAATCCCAAATGGCTGCAGGTGTCACACGCACCTGGGAGCCTCACAGAAAGGGAGTCCCTCCTGGGTTGAGACGGGCTCCCTGCAGGCCACGTGCTGGAGCCCCATGAGCTGTTTCTGTGAGGGAGAGACGGCCTCATGGGCGCCTGGCTCTGCTTTCTGGAGGGTCACCTCCAGCTGGCGGTCTCTGAACACGGGATTCACCCTCTCCCCAGACACACGCAGGATGCGGGATGCCGGCTTCTAGAAACAGGAGTTACGAAGTCCTGAAAGGAAGAGGTTGAGACCCTGAGACCCCCACCCCAGTTAAGGGCTGCTGCTGCTAAGTCGCTTCAGTCGTGTCCGACTCTGTGCGACCCCGTAGACGGCAGCCCACCAGGCTGCCAGGAGTGGTTTGCCGTTTCCTTCTCCAGTGCGTGAAAGTGGTAAGTGAAAGTGAAGTCGGTCAATCGTGCTGCGCTCTGAGCAACCCCATGGACTACAGCCTACCAGGCTCCTCCGCCCATGGGATAAGGGCTAGGAAGTATTTTTTAATGATTAATTTATTGAAAGCAGGATCCGAATAAGGTGCTTGGTTTGCAACTGGACGCTGTATCCTTCAGGTCTTCTGGGTTTCTCTAGCTCTTGAAAAGGCACTGTAAGGAGCACGCGTGCAGTATAGTGGACCGCTGCCTCCTTTTCTGCCTGAGCTCTGACTCCCGGCACCGCCTCAGGCAGCTCAGAACCGAACCTCGGGGCGCCGCTGGTCCCCTCTCTGCCCTGCACCCTCCGCCTGCGTCCCGTGGGAGGCACGCACGTGGGCAGATGCAGGGCGGGACCTCTGCGCTCCGGCGCCTGGCGCCCCCGGCTTCCCGCCCGCGCCGTGCCTGCGCGCGCGCTTCCCTGCGCTCGAGTGCCCTTGGCGGCGCCTGGTCTCCGGTTCCCCGGGGGCGCTCCCTGGTGTGGATGGCCCGGTGGCTTTGAGGGGTGTCTCGGTTTCCAGTTTGGGGTGATGGTGAACTCAGCTGCCGTGGATGTTCGCGTCCGAGGCCGTGGGTGGACTCCCAGCAGGGGCCGGGCCCCCCCCCCCTGCAGGTCGCGCAGGTCTCTGTGCCGCTCGTGGGCCTTTGGGTCCCGGCTCCCTGCTGTTGTCCGTGTGTGGCTCTGACTCCGGCCCTGATTTGCGCTTCCCTGACAACTAGCGGGCTTCCCGGGCGGCGCGGGGGTAAAGAGCCCACTTACCACGCAGGAGATGCGAGTTCAACTCCTGGGTTGGGCAGATCCCCTGGAGGAGGAAATGGCAACCCATTCCATTCTTTACAAGCCAAGCATTCTTGCCTGGAGAATTCCACAGACAGAGGAAGCTGGAGGGCCACAGTCCGTGAGGTTGCAGAAGAGTCAGACGCAACTTAGCGACTAAGCAGCAACAGCTGATGAGGCAGAGCGTCTCCTCCTGAGCTTGTTTAGTAGCCACATGTCTTTTTTGGTGAAGAGTCTGTTAAAACCTTTTGCCCATTTCAGTCTACTATTTTCACATTATTGAGATTTGAGAATTCTTCACGTATTCCAGATAAAGCCCTTTGTTGAAAATGTGATTTGCAAGTATCTTCTGCGATTTAGCTTGTCTTCTTGTCCCCTTGAGAGGCTTTTTCACAGAGCAGAGGTTTGCGTGCTGACGCCGCCCTGTTTACGGGAGTCTGTCGCTCCACACACCTGCCCTTGGCCAGCAGCACGTTGTCTTGAGGAATGTCGGATTAGAGCAGGTCTCCGTGTCGCTGTGAGACGTGCCCGACTACGCTGTTTTCCTTTTTCAAAGTCACTGTCTTTTCTACTGAAGTACAGTCGACTTGCATTCTCGTATCAGCTTCAGCACAGTGATTCGATAGTGTCACAGGTTAAACTCGTGAAGCGTTGCAGTGAGACGCAGGCGCTGCTCCCCGCGGTGCGGTCATCCTTGCAACCTGTCTGCGCCTCTTCACCCCTGCCCTGTCTCACCCTCCCCCTGCCGCCTCCCCCTGGTAACCACTGGTTTGTTCTGGCTGGGTCTGTTTCTGTTCTGCTCTGTGCATTTGTTTGTTATTTTTTGCATTTCACATACGCGTGATATATGGAGTATTCTGTGGTTCTCTGTCTGCTTGTTTCCCGCATGTTGTAAATACACGCACACCCCCACCCACCAGGCCTTCTTTATCCGTTGTCTGCTGGTGGCCACCTACGTTGCTTCACGCCGTGGCAGTTGTCAAGAATGCTGCTGTGAAAATTGGGATACCTGTATCGTTTCAAGTGAGCAGTTTTGCCTCTAACCAGTGCCTGCCCGGGAGTGGGTTTCGTGGCTCACACGGCAGCTCTGCTTCGGCTTTCGAGGGGCCTCCGTGCCGTCTCCCTCGGTGACTTCACCACCTCTCACCCCCTCCACCAGGGCAGGCAGGCTCCTGTTCTCCACGTCCTCTGGGGCGTGTCTGATCTGCAGGCGTTCAGCCGGCTGCGAGGTCACGGCCGTGCCTCCTCCTGGTTCGGACTCGCGCCCCCCCCTGACGGTTGGGGCCGCTGAGTCCCCCGCGTGGCCGCCGTCCGCCTGGATGTCTTTGGGGAAACGTCTGTTCAGGTCTTCTGCTCACCTGTTAATCAGATGGGCTGTTTTCTCAATATCGAGCTGTCTGAGCTGCTCATGTGTTTTGGAAATTAAGCCCTTCTTGGTCGCGTCATTTGTAACTTTTTTCTGCCGCTCCAGAGTTTGTCCTTTGTTTTGTCAGTGGTTTCCTTTGCTGTGCAAACGCTCTTAAGTCTAATCAGGCCCCGTTTGTTTGTTCGTTTCTGCTTTTCCTTTTTCTGAATTATGTCGATTGTTTTAGTTGCTTCACCTTGGCATATACATTTAAAAGTCACTCAACTAATGATTATAAAAAGGTCTCACTGGGACTCCTTTGGAACTGCACCTGAGTGCAAATCTTAGGTCTAGTCTGGGGAGAGGTGACGCCCCTAAGCCTGGCAGAGGTCGTGACCGCGGTCGGGAGCCACTAGCACGCAGACCCAGCGCTTATTTTATCAGACTGAGGTGTTTCTTTTTTTTTTTTTTGTAATTGCAAGATTTTTTTACACGTTGACTTCAGTTGCTCGTTGCCCCTGTGTAGAGCTGCGCCTGCCTTCCGTCTTGCTAAGCTCAGTGGTTCTTGGAGCTGTTTCCACATTCTCCCACATTCCTCGGGACATTCTACATAACGCCACAATTGTCTGCAGTGAGAAGAGCTTCGTTCCTCCTCCCCTCTGCCTCTGCCTCTCTGTCCTTTGCCCCGGGCAGGCCTTCAGTGCTGCGAGGATGCGCGTGGCCTCACTCCCAGCCTTAGGGGAGAATATTCCATCTTTCACCGTCCAGCGTGCTCTTTGCTGGTGGCCTTTGGACATGTTCTTTATCAGGTGGAGGGGGTTCTCATCTGTTCCTGGTTCATGGATTCAGCCCAGTCACATCCAGCTCTTTTCGACCCCATGGGCTGCAGCACGCCAGGCCTCCCTGTCCATCAGCAGTTCCCGGAGCTGGCTCAAACCCAGGTCCATCGAGTCAGTGATGCCATCCAGCCGTCTCATCCTCTGTTGTCCCCTTCCCTCGCCTCAATCTTTGCCAGCATCAGGGTTTTTTCCAATGAGTTAGTTCTTCACATGAGGTGGCAAAGTATTGGAGTTTCAGCTTCAGCATCAATCCCTCTAGTGAACAACCAGGAGTGATCTTCTTCAGAATGGACTGGTTGGATCTCCCTGCAGGCCAAGGGACTCCTTTCAAGAGTCTTCTCCAACACCACAGTTCAAAAGCATCAATTCTTTGGTGCTCAGCTTTCTTTATAGTTTAACTCCCACATCCATAAATGATTATTGAAAAAACCATAGCTTTGACTAGACGGACCTTTGTTGGCAAACTAATGTCTCTGCTTTTTAATATGCTGTCTAGATTGGTCATAGTTTTTCTTCCAGGGAGCAAGCATCTTTTAATTTCATGGCTGCAGTCACCATCTGCAGTAATTTGGGAGCCCAAAAAATAAAGTCTGTCACTGTTTCCACTGTTTCCCCATCTGTTTGCCGTGAAGTGATGGAACCAGATGCTATGATCTTAGTTTTCTGGATGTTGAGCTTTAAGCCACTTTTTCACTTTCATCAAGAGGCTCTTTAGTTCTTCGCTTTCTGCCATAAGGGTGGTGTTATCTGCATATCTGAGGTTATTGATATTTTTCCCAGAAATCTTGCTTCCAGCTTGTACTTCCTCCAGCCCAGCATTTCTCATGACATCCTCTGCATATAAGTTAAATAAGCAGGGTGACAATATGCAGCCTTGATGTACTCCTTTCCCGATTTGGAACCAATCTACCGTTCCATGTCCGGTTCTGACTGTTGCTTCTTGACCTGCATACAAATTTCTCAGGAGGCAGGTCAGGTGGTCTGGTATTCACATCTCTTTAAGAATTCTCCACAGTCTGCTGTGATCCACACAGTCAAAGGCTTTGGTGTAGTCTATAAACCAGCTGCTGCTGCTGCTGCTAAGT
>SJYC01026788.1:0-33866 GCA_006408675.1 Madoqua kirkii
GCACCCCTGGACGTGGGCACCCGTGAACCACACACCCACTCAGCAGCACTCACCCCATCTCTGCAAAAAACCTGGCCAACGACTCTGGATGAAAGAACCCACAGGTTCAGTCCATCCGACGGAAGGCTACCAAATTCCCAGGCTCTCTTCCCATTTTAAGAAAAAAACAGTTGAAAAAGAAAACTTCCCTTCATTCTGGTTCATGTAACGAAACCACCCAAACCTTGTGCCTGGACCTCCTCCTGCATGTTAGGAGGCAGGACGTCTGGGGGCGTCCCGGCTGCACAGGGGCCTTCGACCCACAGGGCCCCACCTCAGTGCGCCACTGCCCGCCACGCATGCCCACCCCTCCACAATCGGCACGCAGGGAGGCAGACAAGAGCGGACCCCAAGGAGGGGGCTTGGAGACTCCACAGCACAAGCATTAAAGCCAAGCTGCGCCCCTGGGCCATGCAGGCGGCGTTCAGCACGCACGTTCCCACGAGACGGGGCGACACCGGCTTCCATCGAGGCCCCTCACCCTGGACCCTGCATGTGGAGGGCGTGCATGCTCCTGGCAGGGACAGAGATCAGGACTCCTACGGCTTGAGCCCACAGCTCTGTGCCAAGGCCCCTGGGCGTGGCTCATGAGACCTGTGCATGGGGGAGGTGCCTCCACATGGCATCGGTGGCACAGAAGCTGAGGGGAGCCCACGCCAGCCAAGAGGCCAGGGTGGGGGTGCTGGGCAGCCCGCATAGTTGCCGGGGAGGACCACCAGATGTGTATAAGAGACAGGCCGCCGGCTCCGTGGGGGGGGAGGCCTGGCTCCGTGGGGCCCGGCTGGTGCCTCGCTGCCGCAGGCGCCTCACAGCGTCGTGTCTCTCTTTCTGGCGGCCCCTGCAAAGGAGAAAGAACTTCCACTTTGACTTCGCCCTCAGGTACCGCTGTCCTCGGGTCCGGCTCCTCCCGCCCACTGGCTGGTCTTCAGGGCTGTTTGGCAGTGTCGGTGGATGGGGTGGCCCTCAGGTCTCCACACGGGGGTCAGGAGGCGCGGCCTCCATCGAGCAGGCTCCTGGTGCTGCCCGGTCCCTCTCAGGCATTTACCCAGCCTCAGGGACAGAGTCTGCTGCCGGGTGGCATTTGAGTCCCGAGTGCGGAACTCTTGTCTGAGTTGCTGAGTCTCTGAAGCCTGGCAGTGCCACTGCTGTTAGCCACGGGGACTGGTTCCACCCCGCGAGCCGCGGGCTTTGCTCTCAGTGCCCGCTGCCAGCCGCCAGCGAGAGTGGCTTGGGGCAGCTTCCCAGCTCCGTTTTGGGGTTTACCTGGATGGTGGCCAGACCACTGGGACGTCTGCACACAGCGAGCCGTTTTTTGCCTCCAAGGCGGCGGCTTCTCCATTTGACTGTATGTCGGAGCCGAGCCCAGTGGCTCTGCCTGCCAGGTGCCTGGCACTGGGCCCTCAGGGCACTGCTCTGCCTGAGTCTCAGGGCATTCGCTCTGGGAGAGCCCCAGGGCGAGTCCTTGGGTCCCAGGCCGCCTCTGTGCTGGGCCCTGGGATGGATCAGGAGGAGGGGTGTGAGCCCGTTCAGCTGTCCTGCTAAACAAGCCTCAGGGTCCAGAGAAAGACCAGCCGTGGTGTGCCCCGCTGACCCCGGGCTGTCCTGTGGGCCTGCGCCCGCTCCCCTCCCCGCCCACCCCGTTAGCTGCGCCGGGAGTGTGGCCTGCTTTGCTGCCTGGGCCGCAGCGTCTGTCAGTGCCAGGGTGGGCTCCCGTGAGCCGCACCTGGGGCTGAGGCCTGGGAGACCCCAAGCCTCCTCCGTGCTCAGCCCCCAGCCCCGCATCACAGTGGTGACACCGGCCCTGGTGGGGGTGCCGATGTCCCGGCGTGCCGTCCAGGCTCGCGCCCAGGGCTGGAAGGGCGGCGGGCTAGCCTTTGTCTGTGGAGACACAGGACAGGCCGCTGTCCACCCAGAGGGGTCAGGAGGCCCAGGAGAGGGTGGGCAGCGGGTACGGCCATCCCGGGCCTCCTCCAGCCCAGCCCCGCGAGGGCATCTGCAGGGAGGCTCCCGTCTGCTCAGCACCAGCTCCCGGCCTGAGGTAGACCCATTGGTGGTCCTCCCCGGCAACTGTGCGGGCTGCCCAGCACCCCCACCCTGGCCTCTTGGCTGGCGTGGGCTCCCCTCAGCTTCTGTGCCACCGATGCCATGTGGAGGCACCTCCCCCATGCACAGGTCTCATGAGCCACGCCCAGGGGCCTTGGCACAGAGCTGTGGGCTCAAGCCGTAGGAGTCCTGATCTCTGTCCCTGCCAGGAGCATGCACGCCCTCCACATGCAGGGTCCAGGGTGAGGGGCCTCGATGGAAGCCGGTGTCGCCCCGTCTCGTGGGAACGTGCGTGCTGAACGCCGCCTGCATGGCCCAGGGGCGCAGCTTGGCTTTAATGCTTGTGCTGTGGAGTCTCCAAGCCCCCTCCTTGGGGTCCGCTCTTGTCTGCCTCCCTGCGTGCCGATTGTGGAGGGGTGGGCATGCGTGGCGGGCAGTGGCGCACTGAGGTGGGGCCCTGTGGGTCGAAGGCCCCTGTGCAGCCGGGACGCCCCCAGACGTCCTGCCTCCTAACATGCAGGAGGAGGTCCAGGCACAAGGTTTGGGTGGTTTCGTTACATGAACCAGAATGAAGGGAAGTTTTCTTTTTCAACTGTTTTTTTCTTAAAATGGGAAGAGAGCCTGGGAATTTGGTAGCCTTCCGTCGGATGGACTGAACCTGTGGGTTCTTTCATCCAGAGTCGTTGGCCAGGTTTTTTGCAGAGATGGGGTGAGTGCTGCTGAGTGGGTGTGTGGTTCACGGGTGCCCACGTCCAGGGGTGCCCAGGGGAGGGTGGCTCCTGCCAGCTGCTGTCCCCTCACGTGGGTGGCATGCTGGGCACGGGGCAGCACCTGCCGGGACTGGGACCTGCATTCTGTACTGACCCCTGGGTCAGGGGTGCTTGTCCAGCTGGTGACCACACTTCACCGGGCCACCCCCAGCCCCAGCCTCCATCCGCCACAGAGACAGGGAGGGGGAGAGCCTCCTGTCAAGCTCTGGTGCCCTGGGGCTCCTGGTCCCGAGAGCTGGTGCCCAAGGAGCTGGCTGAGCTGGACCTGGGTCCCCACCGGCAGGCCTGCCTAGTGCGGAGGCTTCTCCCTGGGTGGCACCCATGGGCCGCTGCCCTGCTGGGTGTGCATGTGTGGACTGCCCTGCAGAGTCACTCTGTGACTTCAAGCTCAGGTTTGGGAGGATGGCTTGGAGAGGGTGCCGGCCCAGGAAGCAGGGCAGAGGGCACCTGTCTGCTCTGTGGCTGAGGGAGGGACCACACAAGGTCCAGGACCAGTCCTGCCCTGGGGACCCAGGTAGAGGCTAGAAGGGGGTGCTCTCCCAGCCGCCAGTGGAGCCCAGGCCAAGGTGGACACCGACGGGCAGAGCGGCACCAGCTGAGCCGCAGGACCAGCCCTGGCCCGGAGGGGAGCGGGTGGAAGAGGCGCCCCACCCAGGCCCAGGGACTCTGGCTGCCTCCCTGCCATCGGTCATGATGGGTGACCCTGGAGAGGCTGGGCTCTGCCGGAAGCTGTACAGGGCCTGTGGGCCAAGTGCAGAGCCTCCCCCCTCTCCCCCGTCCCATCCCGTCCCGTCCCGTCCCGTCCCGTCCCGAAGCTCTTAGTCCAAGAAATGCCCCCAGTGGGCACCAGCTGCATCCAGAGCGTTGAGGGGAAGTCTCAGCCCGACGGGACGGTCACCTCCACCCCCTGGAGGTGGCTCTGGCTGCTCCTGGGGCGTCCTGGAGGGGGCACAGGCAGCCCGCCCTCTCCTGGGGCCCCGGGGGTCCAGCAGAGTGGCTCCAGGCTGGGCCAGCTGCCTGGGCGCCAGGTGCCTCAGAAGGAGGAGCAGATGGCCTCGGGCCGCCCCTCGGGGCTGTGGACCTCCTGCAGACGACTTCAGGCTTCCTGCTGGTCGGCAGGCCCTGCAGCGGCGGCGGCACCGCGGGAGGGCGGGCCTGAGTCCGGGCGGGCCTGAGTCCGGGTTCCCGTCCCGTCCCGTCCCGTCCCGTCCCGAAGCTCTTAGTCCAAGAAATGCCCCCAGTGGGCACCAGCTGCATCCAGAGCGTTGAGGGGAAGTCTCAGCCCGACGGGACGGTCACCTCCACCCCCTGGAGGTGGCTCCGGCTGCTCCTGGGGCGTCCTGGAGGGGGCACAGGCAGCCCGCCCTCTCCTGGGGCCCCGGGGGTCCAGCAGAGTGGCTCCAGGCTGGGCCAGCTGCCTGGGCGCCAGGTGCCTCAGAAGGAGGAGCAGATGGCCTCGGGCCGCCCCTCGGGGCTGTGGACCTCCTGCAGACGACTTCAGGCTTCCTGCTGGTCGGCAGGCCCTGCAGCGGCGGCGGCACCGCGGGAGGGCGGGCCTGAGTCCGGGCGGGCCTGAGTCCGGGTGGGCCTGAGTCCGGGGCTGCAGAGGGCGGCCCCGCCCCTAAGGGAGGCTGACTGCGTGTTTCCTGTCTCAGCCCCGACGAGGAGTCTTCCCAGAAGTTCATCCCCTTCGTTGGGGTGAGTACCGCCCCGGAGCCGCCACCTGGCCCGCCGTCTTGCTGCCCGGCTGCTCTGGATCAGCGTGTGGTTGTCTTCACGCGATGGTCCAGAACCTTCTTCAGTTGGAGCAGACAACTTGCCTCCGCACCCCTCCCGCCCTAAAGTCTCCCTTTCCTGCATTGAGTGGGGAGTGAGCCCAGGCACTGCCAGGACTGGACTCGGGAAGCAGGCGGCCCTCCTGGGGGCCTGGGGCCAGTCCTCGGCTCCGTCCTGGGCAGCGGGGGTCAGTGTCAGGCTCGGCTCTTCAGGGGCCACTCAGGGCCGGCCATCCTCAGGACAGGTCCCTCCTGGGGTCTGAGGCAGAGGGCTGCCTCCGTCCTCTGGGAGCCTCAGGGCAGGCTTGCTTGGCTGGAGCGTGGCCTGTAAGTTGGAAGATTTCACTTTGTCCTGTGGCCAAGGAGCCAGGGCTGCCGCCTAATGGCCAGTTGTGTGTCCACAGCTTGTGGCCCCACTGGGGTCTCCAGCCGGGGCATCTGCTGGGAGAGGCGCAGCAGCCAGGTGGGCGGCAGGGCCTCTGCCGCTCACTCTGCTCAGGCGCGGGGTGGCTGCTGGCCGAGCTGGGAGGGAGCGCGTCCGGGGCTGTCCTGCGGAAGCTGCTGTGGTGACCGCTGGGCCTGTCCTGCTGGCTGCACGTGAGCTGCTGCCTTGTGACCAAGGCCGTGGTCGTTGTCGAGATCTCTTTCACTTGGCACAGCTCCCACCCGGCCGGTGTGGGCTGGGACCCCTGGCAGCCCGTGGGGAAACGGTGCAGGCCCTGCAGCCACCTTGGTGCCCCCTGGGCTGGGCTCCCTCGATCCAGCACCTGCCTTGCCACTGCCTGTGCCCGGCCCGTCACGTGCACACGTGTTCTGCTGAGGCCAGGGTGTGCGATCTGAGAGGTTCACTCGAGGGGAGAGGCTTCCTCTCCTGCCAGAGGCCATGTGGGTCCTAAACGCTGGTCACAGGTCAGGGCCAGGCCAGCAGCCTGGGGCCTCTGCCTTTATCCCGGGAGTGCAGGATGGCCAAAGCAGGCTGCGTCTCGAGGGCGTCTCCCAAACACACCACCTGCAGAAGGAGGGTCCTTCACCAGGGCCTGTGGCACAGCCAACCCACGGCCAGTGGCTGCCCCGAGCCCAGCTCTGCCCCTGGCACTCAGCAGCTGGGACCCAGCTCGGCCCCCGAAGTTCGGGGGGGCGGGGGGACAGGTCCCTACCCGGGGTCCTCAGCAGCGTCCTGTTGCCTCCTAGGTGGTGAAGGTGGGGATCGTGGAGCCGTCCTCAGCCACGTCAGGTGACTGTGTCCTCCAGGCCCTGGGCTGGGGTGGGGGTGCAGCGGAGCGCGGCCCTGGCGCTTGTATGCTGCAGGGCTCGTGTTCACCGTGAATGGGCCTCGCTTGTCCCTGAGGCCTGACAGCTCCTGCTCAGCTTTGGGGGAGGGGGTTCCTCCGGCTTCCCACACGTGCGCCCCCAGCCCATAGCTGCCGGGCCTCCCTGCCGCGTCTGGGTGCAGAGGGCCGCAAGCTGCCTGGGCAGAGCCGTGGGGGAAGCTCAGCACTGCCCCCACCTCCTCCTCTAAGGTGACTCAGATGACGCGGCCCCCTCGGGCTCCAGCGTGCTCTCGTCCACCCCGCCGTCCACGTCTCCTGCAGCCAAGGAGGCCTCGCCCACCCCGCCCTCCTCCCCGTCAGTGAGCGGAGGCCTGTCCTCCCCCAGGTAAACGCAGCCACATGGAAGTGCTGCCCCCAGCACAGCAGGGATGGGGCTGAGAACCAGGTGGTTCCTTGGGGTCCCTAACCGCACCCCAGGCTGCCAGGGAGCAGAGGGTCAGGGTGGCCTTGCCGGGGATGCATGGTCAAGGGCTCGCTCAGGCAAGTGAGCGAGGTGTCCTGCTGTTCAGTCCTGGCCTGATGTCTCCCCGCCTGGCCCCCTGCACTCCTGGGGCCAGAACTGCAGCCTCTATAAATACAGGGTGCTCTGGACACTCGGATGTGAGTAGCAGCCTGGGATGCGGTGGGTGTGGCTATTGGCAGCCCCTCTCGGATGCCGTCCGGGCTCTCCCGAGCAGAACCTGCCGACTGCCCCAGGGTCGGGGAGGCCCACCATAGGACCCCCTGGGGCCTGTATCTATGAGGGGCGGCTGGCCTGAGCCCTTCAAACAGAGGTGGTCCCCGAGTTCGGGCAGCGCAGGCATCAGAGGGCACCCATTTGTCCATGCTGGCCCGGGGTGCTGCCGTCCCCTGCTGAGGACAGAGGAATGAGCCTCCCTCGCCTTTCACAGCCAGGGCGTCGGCGCCGAGCTCATGGGGCTGCAAGTGGATTACTGGACGGCAGCTCAGCCCGCAGACAGGAAGAGAGACACGGAGAAGAAGGACTCGCCCACCACCAAAAACACACTCAAGTGCACCTTCCGGTCTCTCCAGGTCAGCAGGCTGCCCAGCAGCGGCGAGGCCGCGGCCACGCCCACCATGTCGATGACCGTGGTCACCAAGGAGAAGAACAAGAAGGGTGAGGCGGGGTGGTGGGCTGCCTGCCGGGGTGGAGGGGCTGCTGCGGGCCTGGGGGCCGCTGCGTTCCCACACCCCTGGGCACGGGCCTGCTGGCGGGCGGGTGGTGGCGGTCAGGGTCCGCGTGGAAGGAGGGCCAGGGGAGCGGGGTCCGGGGTGGCAGAGCGTACACCGCGCGCTGCCCTCGGCCCTGAAGGAGCAGCAGGAGCACAGCACGGCCCTTTCCTCCTAGTGATGTTTTTGCCCAAGAAAACCAAGGACAAGGACGTGGAGCCCAAAAGCCAGCGCATCGAGGGCATCAGCCGCCTCATCTGCACGGCCAAGCACCAGCAGAACATGCTGCGGGGTGAGCCGAGGCGCCGGAGGGCGGGGGCGGGCCCTTCGGGGCGGGGCCTGTGGCCAACAGGAAACGGAAGTAAGCCGGGGCGGGGCGGGGCCGTTCCTGGAAGCTCACCTCCGGAAACGCTTGTCTGGCTGTGATGTCATATTACGTGGTCTGAGCTCAGAGCACACTTGGAGAGCCCACTTGTGTGCGTGGAGTGGCTTTTCAAATTCTGAGAAATAATTTCTCAGCCCTTTCTGCTTTGTCTCAGTTTTTATAGAAGATATTCTGCGACTGAGTGGCTGAGAACACGGAGCTCTCGAGTTCTCTCTTTTCCGTGGGCTTGGGTCTGACCACAGTGGGCCACAGCCAGCCTTTCTTGATTTTCTGGCTTAAGTGGAGGGTGTTTCAGACCCCGTCTGCAGACCCCTCGGAGGCAGACAGGCTGTGGACGCCAGCTCCCCTGAGGTGGCTGGGGAGAGGCTCTCGGGCCACGGGGATGGGGTGGGAGCAGGCGGCAGGAAGGCCAGGAGGGGAGCTGGGGGCCCAGACCTCCCCCCGCAGGGCCGCTGAGGACCAGCGAGTCTCCCGGGAGCCTGGGGGTTCCCACGGGCGTCAGCGCCCCCCAGCCCTGTTCTCGGCCGCGGCCTGCAGCTAGGGGCAGGCGGGTCAGGCGGTCTTGTCCCCACAGTCCTCATCGACGGCGTGGAGTGGAACGACGTCAAGTTCTTTCAGCTGGCGGCGCAGTGGTCCTCCCACGTCAAGCACTTCCCCATCTGCACCTTCGGACACTCCAAGCCCACCTTCTAGCCCCGCCTGCGGGGGCCGCGCCGGCTTCCGCTCTGCAGCCCCGGTGGCCGCGGCCGGGAGGGCCCAGCCACTTTTCTGTTCACACTTCAGTTTACCACAGAGACAGACCCTTAAAACCCCAGAGAGAGACAGTCTTAAGTATGAACGCACTCACAACCTGGAGACTAACGGGGCCCACCGGGAGCCCGTAACTGCTCTGCTTATTAACCAGAAAGTCCCGGCGGCGGCGGGAGGGCAGGCGGGATCACAGAAGGTGTGTGTTGGTCTCAGGACTAGCCCCCCAACCCAGTCTCCCCAACAAGAAGGGTTCTTGCCTTCGTGTCCTGTCCTTTGTGAAAGCCAGGACGACTCTGCTTCCTCAGGGAGCGGGGGTCCTGCGGGTGGCCCCGTGGGCCCCAGGCTGCCTGAGCCCAGGCAGCGGGCTGGGGGGCCAGAGGCCAGCCTTCTGTCCGGGACGTCCTGAGCGGGACACAGAGGCCAGTCAGCCCCGCCCTGGGCCCCCCGCCGCCAGCCGAGAGGGCCCCAGCGCCGCCCACTGTGGATCCCGATGAACTCCAGCCGCCCGGGGCAGTGGAGGTTTTATAGTAGCGGATATTTTTAATGCTTTTAAATACATGTTATAATGTAGCTGCCAAACAGACGTTGCTCTCGTGAAATCCAGCAGCCCCTGAGGACTGAGGCAGAGCTAGCCGTGCTGCCCCGGTCGCGACCCCTGCTTCCCGCACCCTTCGCTGCCCCTGAAGCCCTGCTTTGCTTCTGCGAGTCATCCTGCCCCGAACACAGTTGCCTCCTCGCTCCTCCACCTGCTGACTGGGGGTGTCTGGGCCAGGCAGCCAGGCGTTTGTCACCTGCAGCACTAATGTGGCTAGTGAGGCTCAGCCCAGGGGCCAAACGGTAGGGGCCGGAGCCCTGCTGGAGCCGTGGGTGCATCCGGGCCCTGCCTGTCTAGGCTAGGCTCCTCAGAGCAAGGGATTTGGGGTTTGGGTCCCCAGGGAAGGGGGTCCACCTGCCACCCCCTCCCTGTGCAGTAGGCCGTGGCTGTCCTGACCCGAGGCTGGGGTCCCTCCCAGTCCTCTTGCTCTGCCCCCGCCTGCCCTCAGGACTCCCCAGGAAGAGCCCACCCACTCCACCTAGCCACTGTGGCTGCAGGCCCGGGGTGCCCGCCCAGGGGCTCTGAGCCCAGTCTTATAGGGCTGAGAACCACACAGGCTGCGCTCAGAAAAGCAGTGCCAAACGCCAGGCAGGCTGCAGGTCTCACCCACTCTGCTGGAGGACAGGACTTCCAACAGCCTGTGGCAAGGGAGGGCCCCACCTGGGGAGGGAAGACAGTCCATTTTTCTTACCTGTGACCTACCTGCTTACTTCCTCCCCCAGGTGGCTGTTGAGGGTCCCAGTGTCCCTGGCCAAGAGCCTTCAGCCTAGCAGGTGGCCAGATCTGAGCATGCCCTTGGACCAGGGCCCCTGGATGGGAAGGGCCTGGGTGGGGTGCAGGCCACGGAGCCAAGGACCCCTTTGGCAGCCTGTGCAGTGTCCATCTGTGGCCACACCCGGCAGCTGCCAGGGACCCTTGAGTTTCCCTGCCCTCGTTCCCACTACTGGCTTCAGGGCCCTGGGTACTGCTCCTATTCAGAGGTCACACTCAAAAGGTGTGGCTGACATGCCCTTTCCAGCTGCAGAGCTAGTGTTAGAGGAAGGGGCCAAAAGGGGCTGTCCCGTCCCATTCAGCTGTGAGGTGTCCTCATACCCACAAGGAGAAGACGCTCAGCACCTCCATCCTGGTCCGGCCACACTGTCCCTGGGCCCTGGAGGGCATACAGATAGCCCCAGCCACCACGACTCACTTAGAGACCCGGGCTCTGCTCATGCCAGTGCCTCGGTTTCCCCATCATCCGATCGGGAACAGTCAACACTTCCCCCGCCTACCTCATGGAGCTGTTTTGAGGACACAGATAAAAGCACTTTGTCCCTTGAAGGAAGATGACTCAAGCCAAAGCTGCCTGTTCCTGAGGCACAGCCGTGAGTGCGCGGAGGGCAGTGTGGGGGCAGCTTGTGAGGAGCGGGGGGCCCAGACCGTGACCCCCAGGACAGGAGCAGCCCCCGCAGGGTGGGAGCTCTCCGTCCCAGTGGGCGGCCAGAGGCCACTGGGACCCAAAGGCCAAGCCACTCGCCACGTGCAGGCAAGGCCAGGCTCCTCACGGGCCTGTGGTACAGTACGGGCAGGCTCCACCCTCACTCAGGCCAGATGGAGGCCAGCTCCACTCTGTCTCCAGGCCACCACGTTCTCCCTCTGTGTCAAGTCCCCAGTGCCACCGTCTCCTCAGGGCACGCAGGCCATGTCCCGAGTGTCCTGGCCGCAGCTCAGGGAGGAGAGGGGCAGCCAGGGCCAGCTGTGCTGTGCTGTCCAAGCTGGCAGACACCAAGACCTGCCTGGCCTTCGTCCCAGGACGCGTTCCTCAGGACAGGACTGCGCCACTTCCTCCCAAAGGCCAGTTGCCTGACCCCTACACGTGTCCTTTGATCCCCTCTAGAGACCCCTCCTATCCTGCGGCGGAGAGGAAGCTGCGTTGCTGGCGGGGGCCTGAGGGGCCGGGCTTGGGGGCCCTTTCCCTGGGGTCTGACGCTGCAGGCCAAGGGGTGCCACTGTGCGTTCCTGCACACCCCGTCCAGTTCTTTGTGCGTTGTTTGGTTTCTAGGATGTACGTGTTGCTAGCTTTTGTTTTCTTTTTTTTAAATGGAAAACAGGATTAATGTAAATAGCGTTCGGGGGAAGCAGATTCTAATCTGTCACGTATGTGACCACGTGGACTTTTAAGGTGCTGATGCGACACTAATAAACCCGGGGAGCACTCCCAGGCCCTCCCTCGCCTGCTGTGTGATTCCTCTCGAGCAGCTTCGCCCCTCCATCCGTCCAGGCGCGGGCGCCGCCCGGTGTCCAGGCACCGCGGGGCCGACCTTCCGAGGCCCCCACACGCCGCGGGGACCCAAGGGGACCGGGGGGTCGGGGCGCGGACAGCTGGGGGGCGTCCCCGAGGCGTGCCCCTCCGGGCAACGCGAGGCCGGGACTCCTCGCGGCCCCGAGATGAAGCTCCGGGTCATGGACGCCGGGGCGGGACAGCGTCCGCGCGGACAGCGGAAGCCCGAGCGGCCCCTGACGACTGAGAGCGCAGGCGCGCCACGAGCCGGAAGCGGAAGCGGCCGAGCGGAAGTCTCCTTAGGCTCGGCTCCGCCTCCTCGGGCCTTCCGGAGCCGCTGTGGGCCCCACCCTCTGGCCCGCCCGCCTCCACGGGCCCGCCCCCCGTGCCCCCGGTGTACCCAGCGGGCCCGCCCCTCGCCCGCCCCTCCCTACAGCGTGTGCACCCCGCCGTTTGTGTGCCCCACTTCTCCCCGCCTTCGTGCCCCCGATGTGTCCCGCACCTCCCCGACGGTCGGTGCACCCCATGACTCCCTCCCGTTGACCCTCTGTCCTGCTTCCTGACCCCTGCCCTGCCACCCCTCCGCGGAGTGGAGACGGGCGGGCTGCCGTCTGCTGCGGCCCCTTCACGCGTAGTCGTGCAGGTGACCCTAGGGTGTGGCCGGGCGTCGAGGTGAGGTCACAGGGGTCTGGAAGAACCAGGCGGGGAGAGCTGCGTGGGGGGTCGGGCGGCGTGGTGGGAGGCGGCCCTCCTTTCTCTCCTGGTCGTTCTTCCCGCAGGCAGAGTCCTGAGAAGCTGCCCATCGAGGAGTTGGAGCCACGGTGGGAGAGGGGACGTTCCTGGGGGAGCCTGAGGGGGGCAGGGGCAGGGCGGTGGCTACAGCTGCCCTGGCCTGGGGTGACCATGTGGAGAAAAAGTGGATGAGGAGCAGGGGGACCTAGGACACCCAAGGGGATGGGCCCTTTGGAGGCTCACTGGCTGAGATCCCACTGTCTGGCCAATGGCTGGGAGCTGGGCCCAGCAGACCCTAATGTGAATGGCTGGAAGCTGGGCCCAGCAGACCCTAATGCGATCTTCCTCTGCCTGAGGGGCCCAGGTAGCTGTGGGGACCTCACCCCAGAGCTGCAGGCCAGCCGCCCAGGGGGCTGCAGATGGACAGCAGGGAGTACTCGCTTAAGGCTCTCCTGAGGAGGAAGGCAGAGTCGCAGCCTTCCCAGGAGAAGGGGCAGCCCTCGGGGCCCCCAAGCCCAGCGGTGGCCTGGGGCCCACCAGGTGCCCAGAGCAGCAGTAATCAGGAGCTGCAGACTCAGGACTGGGTAAGCTAGAGGGAGCTCCTGTCTGGAAACCTGGGTCCTGGCAGGGGAGTGTGGGTGGAGAGGGGACCTCTGGAGCCCAGGGAGGGCCAGAGGGCATCTGATAACAGGCAGGTGCTGGACTGGGGGCCATTTTTTTTTAAATGGAAAACAGGATTAATGTAAATAGCGTTTGGGGGAAGCAGATTCTAATCTGTCACGTATGTGACCACGTGGACTTTTAAGGTGCTGATGCGACACTAATAAACCCGGGGAGCACTCCCAGGCCCTCCCTCGCCTGCTGTGTGATTCCTCTCGAGCAGCTTCGCCCCTCCATCCGTCCAGGCGCGGGCGCCGCCCGGTGTCCAGGCACCGCGGGGCCGACCTTCCGAGGCCCCCACACGCCGCGGGGACCCAAGGGGACCGGGGGGTCGGGGCGCGGACAGCTGGGGGGCGTCCCCGAGGCGTGCCCCTCCGGGCAACGCGAGGCCGGGACTCCTCGCGGCCCCGAGATGAAGCTCCGGGTCATGGACGCCGGGGCGGGACAGCGTCCGCGCGGACAGCGGAAGCCCGAGCGGCCCCTGACGACTGAGAGCGCAGGCGCGCCACGAGCCGGAAGCGGAAGCGGCCGAGCGGAAGTCTCCTTAGGCTCGGCTCCGCCTCCTCGGGCCTTCCGGAGCCGCTGTGGGCCCCACCCTCTGGCCCGCCCGCCTCCACGGGCCCGCCCCCCGTGCCCCCGGTGTACCCAGCGGGCCCGCCCCTCGCCCGCCCCTCCCTACAGCGTGTGCACCCCGCCGTTTGTGTGCCCCACTTCTCCCCGCCTTCGTGCCCCCGATGTGTCCCGCACCTCCCCGACGGTCGGTGCACCCCATGACTCCCTCCCGTTGACCCTCTGTCCTGCTTCCTGACCCCTGCCCTGCCACCCCTCCGCGGAGTGGAGACGGGCGGGCTGCCGTCTGCTGCGGCCCCTTCACGCGTAGTCGTGCAGGTGACCCTAGGGTGTGGCCGGGCGTCGAGGTGAGGTCACAGGGGTCTGGAAGAACCAGGCGGGGAGAGCTGCGTGGGGGGTCGGGCGGCGTGGTGGGAGGCGGCCCTCCTTTCTCTCCTGGTCGTTCTTCCCGCAGGCAGAGTCCTGAGAAGCTGCCCATCGAGGAGTTGGAGCCACGGTGGGAGAGGGGACGTTCCTGGGGGAGCCTGAGGGGGGCAGGGGCAGGGCGGTGGCTACAGCTGCCCTGGCCTGGGGTGACCATGTGGAGAAAAAGTGGATGAGGAGCAGGGGGACCTAGGACACCCAAGGGGATGGGCCCTTTGGAGGCTCACTGGCTGAGATCCCACTGTCTGGCCAATGGCTGGGAGCTGGGCCCAGCAGACCCTAATGTGAATGGCTGGAAGCTGGGCCCAGCAGACCCTAATGCGATCTTCCTCTGCCTGAGGGGCCCAGGTAGCTGTGGGGACCTCACCCCAGAGCTGCAGGCCAGCCGCCCAGGGGGCTGCAGATGGACAGCAGGGAGTACTCGCTTAAGGCTCTCCTGAGGAGGAAGGCAGAGTCGCAGCCTTCCCAGGAGAAGGGGCAGCCCTCGGGGCCCCCAAGCCCAGCGGTGGCCTGGGGCCCACCAGGTGCCCAGAGCAGCAGTAATCAGGAGCTGCAGACTCAGGACTGGGTAAGCTAGAGGGAGCTCCTGTCTGGAAACCTGGGTCCTGGCAGGGGAGTGTGGGTGGAGAGGGGACCTCTGGAGCCCAGGGAGGGCCAGAGGGCACTGATAACAGGCAGGTGCTGGACTGGGGGCCACGCCAGGTGTCAGCATCCTCTCCCCCAGAGCCCAGGGTGGGCACCAAGGTGGGCGCACCCCTCCCAGTCGCCCACAGCTGTGGGTGGCCCGCCTCTGCTGGCCACCCCAACCCCAGCTGCCGCCACGTGGAGGGCGCCTGGCCAGGGGAGGCTCTGCGCACAGCTGGGACGGTGTCCTCCTGACCGACCGGTAGGCGGGCGGTCAGCAGGACACCTGTCCACCAAAGTCATGACTGAGGCGCTGCTGGAGGCTCTGCTTGGTGCTGGCCCCAGTGTGGAGGAGCCCGTCTCACCCCAGCCAGCCGGGTGGGCCGCTGTCCCATCACCGTGCAGCCCCGCGTGCACAGGGGGCAGCCTCCCAAGCAAAGGAAGCCAGGCCCCCAGAAGTTCCGGATGGTTCCCTGTGCGTCAGGGTCAAAGCCAGGCCTGATGGGTCCAGGCTGAGGCGGGCCGGGCCCAGTGGCACTTGAGCCGCCGTGTGCTTGGACCCGCCTGCGGGGCTGTCTGCAAGGCCCCGGGTTTCTGTGGAAAGGCGGTGGAGGAGGGAAGCGGGCTTTGGGTGCCGTACCAGCTGTGCCCCCGCCCGAAGCCAGCCACCGCTCGGCTTCTATGAGGCCAGTCTCTCGGGACAGGCCATCTAAGACTTATATAAACACACAAGCATGTTGCCTGTCGGGGGTGAGGACTCCTTGGGAGGGGCCGGGGTGGGGCTTCTGTCTGGACGGGAGCCTGTGGACGGAGGGGCTGGGTGACGCCTGGACAGGGGTGACCTGCTGCGTTTGCAGTTCCAAGACGTGGGGGTGGCTGTGGGGGAGGGGTGCATGGGGAGGAGGCAGGGAGGCAGCAGAGCGGTGGGGGCTCCTGGGGGAGGCAGAGGAGGGGTGCAGACCCCTCTCCTCAGACTGCCAGGTTCCTGACTTGGGGCCAGGGAGTCCCACAGGGTCCCCAACCTTGGCCGCCCCGTGGTGCCCTCCTGCCTCTTCTCTCTGCGCTCCCTGCCCTCGGGCAGCGCCAGCCGTCGGCCGTGGCCCCATGGGTGCGCTGGCCCACTCTGTCCTGCTGCGTCCATCCTCTCTGTCTCTCCCTGCTGTGCCCTGGCAAGGAAGCGCCTCCTCCAGTCTCCCCACGTCGGGACCTCATCGTCTTTCCAGGACGAGCCCAGCTGACAGAGGCCGGCCCCCCCAGTCCCTTCTTCCCTGGCTTTCCCGGCCCGAGCCTGCGCTGAGGGACACGTGCTCACAGGACAGTCTCCTCGGGATGAGGCCCAGGTCTGAGGAGACAGCCCCCCCTACAGCGAGGGTCCCCAGACAGAGGGCCTCGCACGGAGGGCCAGGCACACTTATGCCCGTCCGCCTCCCGGCAGACCCACCAACATGGCTGCAGAGAACCCTGAGAAAGCCCAGAACCCATGGCACGGGACTGGGCGGGAGGACCGGCCTACAGGAGGTGGCAGCCCCATCCCGTGAGTGGCCTCGTGGTAGGGCCGGGCAGAGCAGAGGGTCAGCTCTCAGCTGCGTGGTGGGGTGGCTGAAACACGGAGCTGCCCCCGTGGCTGGACCCCAGCCCACCAATGTTGCTATCAGTTCTTAGTCCCTGTGGTAAACGCGAGGGAACAGCTGAGGGCCCCAGATGTTGAGATCTCTATCGTGAAAGAGAGCAAGACACCTGGAAGAAAAAGAGTCGGAAGAGCCGCAGTGCCCGGCGCCCGGAGCAGAGCTGGAGGTGGGCCACCCTCCCCAGCACGGCCCGCCTTGCGCCTTCTCAGAAGCATTGGCCCAGCAGCCGAGCAGGGGGAGTGGAGCCAGCACCGTGGGAGACGCACCTGCACCCCGTCGGTGCGGAGGGTGCACTGGAGCCCACAGCAGACAGTCCAGGAAGGGGGTGCAGGCGACTGCTGGGGAATGAGCAGCCCTCGCAGACAGATGCTGGGAGACGGATGAGTGAAAAAGGAACGTTTGACAACAGGAATAGATGTAACAGGAGATAATGCAGACCTTTTGAAACTTTAAAACGCACAGAGCATTACCAAGAAACTTGGTGATGGGAAGACACCATGTTATTGGAGAGCACGACTCACTGGCACAGAGGGTTCTCCCCGGCATGTCACAGCCCACTCTCCATAACGGTGCAAAGTGGTAAACAGACATCGTCCCTTTCTTCAGTTGGGCAAACTGGTCACATGGAAGAATAAACAGGTGTAGCTCTAACAGGTGTGAATTCATATCACAAAACTTCAGTTATCAAACTATAGGGTCCTGTCGTGTCATGAGTAACAGCAGAGCTGAATTGGGGACCTAGACACTTACTCCAATGTGTGCAGACGCTTAGTGGCAACTGGAGATGGCATCTCAAACCCGTGGCGGGGGGTGAGGGGGTGCGGGGTCTCAGTTCCCTCGCCTGAGGAGGGACTGGTGTCCCCTGCAGTGGAACCATGGTGTCTCAACCACTGGGCCGCCAGGGAGGACCCTGGATGTTTTGGTGAATGTTGAGACAGTGTGTGGCTGTCTAGAAGAAAGGAGCTCGTAGTCATACCTCTCACTGAGCACCAGGGTGGCGGTGTCGAAGTCTTCAGTGCACAACAATAAATCCACGGAAGTGCTAGAGCCTTCCCGGGGGTCAGTGGCTGGGACTCTGGGCTCCCAGTGCAAGGGGCCCAGGTGTGACCCCTGGTCAGGGAGCTAGATCCCACAGATGCAACCAAGACCCAGCGCCGCCAAATAAATAAAGACAGTAATTGTTTAAAAAGTGGAAGAAGCCGCCCTGGGAAGATCCCTCTGTGGCCACGGTGAGTTAGCCGCCCAGCTGTGTCTGGCTCTTTGCGGCCCCGTGGGCTGCAGCTCTCCAGACTCATCTGTCCATGCAATTTTTCAGGCAAGAATACTGGAGTAGGCCACCATTCTCTTCCCCAGGGTACCATCCTCAGAGACCGAGCTTGATTCTCCTTCGTTGCAGGCAGACTCTTGACCATCTGAGCCACCAGGGAAACCTATGGGCATGGAAGTACGGGCAGCCTTTCTAGTCAGGCCTCTGCGACCCATGGACTGCAGCTCCCCTGCAGTGGAACCATGGTGTCTCAACCACTGGGCCGCCAGGGAGGACCCTGGATGTTTTGGTGAATGTTGAGACAGTGTGTGGCTGTCTAGAAGAAAGGAGCTCGTAGTCATACCTCTCACTGAGCACCAGGGTGGCGGTGTCGAAGTCTTCAGTGCACAACAATAAATCCACGGAAGTGCTAGAGCCTTCCCGGGGGTCAGTGGCTGGGACTCTGGGCTCCCAGTGCAAGGGGCCCAGGTGTGACCCCTGGTCAGGGAGCTAGATCCCACAGATGCAACCAAGACCCAGCGCCGCCAAATAAATAAAGACAGTAATTGTTTAAAAAGTGGAAGAAGCCGCCCTGGGAAGATCCCTCTGTGGCCACGGTGAGTTAGCCGCCCAGCTGTGTCTGGCTCTTTGCGGCCCCGTGGGCTGCAGCTCTCCAGACTCATCTGTCCATGCAATTTTTCAGGCAAGAATACTGGAGTAGGCCACCATTCTCTTCCCCAGGGTACCATCCTCAGAGACCGAGCTTGATTCTCCTTCGTTGCAGGCAGACTCTTGACCATCTGAGCCACCAGGGAAACCTATGGGCATGGAAGTACGGGCAGCCTTTCTAGTCAGGCCTCTGCGACCCCATGGACTGCAGCACACCAGGCTTCCCCGCCCTCGATTAGATCTCCCGGAGTTTGCTCAGACCCAGGTCCACTGAGTCAATGATGCCATCCAACCGTCTCATCCTCTGTTGCCCTCTTCTCCTCCTGCCCTCAGTCTTTCCCAGCAGCAGGGGACTCCCAGTCTGTTCCAGCACCATAGTTGGAAAGCATCAGTTCTTTGGCGTTCAGCTTTCTTTATGCACCAGCTCTTAAATCCTTGCGTGACTCCTGGAAAGACCAGAGCTTTGACTGTGGATCTTTGTCAGCATAGTGATGTCTCTGCCTTGTAATGCACTGTCTAAGTTTGTCATAGAATTCCTTCCAAGGAGCAAGCATCTTTGAATCTCCTGGCTGCAGTCACCATCCACACTGATTTTGGAGCCTAAGAAAACAAAAGCTGTCACTGCTTCCACTTTTTCCCCTTGTATTTGTCATGAAGTGATGAGATCAGATGCCATGATCTTAGTTTTTTGAATGTTGAGTTTCAGGCCAGCTTTTTAACTCCTCTTTCACGCTCATCAAGAGACTCTTTAGTTCTTCTTCACTTTCTGCCATTAGTGTGGTATCAACTGCATACCTGAGGTTAATACTTTTCCTGGCAGTCTTGATTCCAGCTTGTGATTCACCTAGCCTGGTATTTTGCATGATGTACTCTGCATATAAGTTAAATTTCCTAAAACCCAACAACAACAACAAAAAAAACAAGAATTCAACTCAAAAATGGCTAAAAGGCTTGAATAGACACTTCTCCAAGGATGCACAAATGGTCAGCAAGCACACGAAAAAAATGCTCAGCATCATTAGGGCAGAGCGAATCAGAACTGCGGTGAGACACCACCTCAGTCTCGTTAGGATGACTATAATGATTGTTTTTAAAAAGGACAAGTGCTGGCCAGAGTGTGGGGAAACTGGAGCCTCATGCACTGGGGGAGTGTGAAATGGCGCAGCTGATGGAGTTTCCTCAGAGAGTGGAGCACAGAAGTATGGTGTGACCCGCAATTCCAATTCTGGGTAAATAGCTGAAAAAATCCGAGGCAGAGAAGCAAACGGATGCTTGTGTATCCGCCTTCCCAGCGGGGATGCACTGGAGAACAACCAAAACCTAAAAGCAGCCCACGTGTCCCTGGACAGACGCAGGCGGTGAAGACAGCAGAGAGAGCTCAGCCCTCAGAAGGGAGGGCGCTGACACAGGACACGGCATGGGTGCGTCTTGAGGCCGTGGCGCTGAGGGGGACAAGCGGAGCACAGGGCAGGTGGACCCCCGCGCCGGCTGCCTCGAGGGGTCAGCTTCAGAGAGAGAGCAGATGAGGAGGGGAGGGGAGGGGCGAGTGTGTCCTGGGGACAGAGCCTCGGTTTGGGGAGATGGAAGTCCTGGGCATCCTGTTGGGGACGGTTGCACAACAGTTAGGATGTGCTTATGCCAGTGAGCTGTGCGCTTAAAAATGGTCAAAGTGGCCGATTTTATGTTCTGTGCATTTTATCACAGTGAAAAAAGCAAGGGAGGGAAAGAGAAGGAGCAGAGGTCTCCTGATGGTGCACGATGCAGCCTGCAGGGAGCAGAGGGAGCCAGAGGAGCCCCCCAGGCCCAGGGGTGGAGCTTCCTGGAGTCTGTCCCCGCCCAGGAGGAAGGGCTGGCCCAGGAGTTAACTGAGGACAGAGCCCAGCGGCTCAGATGAATGGTGGGCGGGGAATTAGGGCCGGAGGCCGAAGGGAACTCGAGCGCAAGTTCCAGGACAGCAGAGAGGCTGAGTGAGGCCGAGCTGGCCCTGCAGGGCTCGGGGCCAGTCTGAGCTGGACGGATGCCCGGGGCAGCCGGGGCCAGCAGGTTGCATAGGAAACAGCATGACGGCGAGGAAGCCCCAAGTCCATCCCTGCCCCGACAACCCCCACCGCCCAGACAAAGGGCCCGCGTGAGGCTCAGAGGGGCACCTGACAGAGCAGGCAGCAGGCGGGCCGTGGGCGCGCACATCACGCGTGCACACGCCGCATGCATGCACACCACACGCACGTGCACGCCACGTGCACATGCCACAAGCGCGTACACGCGCATACGCGCCACACACGCGCACACGCCACATGTGCGCACATGCCACACGCCACATGGACGCACGCCTTCAGGAGAGGTAGATGGTCCCCCAGAGGCACAGGCCTTTTACAGAAAGGGAGCCAGAAAGAAGTGAGAAGGTATTTGATATCAGGGAAATAGATGAAACTCACGAAGATGCAAGAGGCCAGAGCGTTGGTCAAGACGTGCGGGGGAGCTGGCGCCCCTTGGCTGAGAGAGCCCTGGGGCGGCCCAGGCCGGGCCTGCAGAAGGCCAGCCGCCAGCCGCCCCACAGGAGCACGCGGTCCAGACCACCCGTGCCCCTCCCTGGGGCGGGGGCGGCTCAGGTGAGGGCTCGCGCGGCTCCCGTGCTGCCAGCAGGCAGTGCCACTCGTGGGACGAGCCCTGGGAGCCCACCTGGAGACGTCTGGAAAGCAGCCTGCGGGAGCAGCGCGGGAGCGCTGTGTGCCCTGAGGCTCCGGTCTCGCACCCCGGCCTCGGTGTGTGGGCTTGTGGAGGTGCCTGCCTGAGAGCAGGTCAGCGCGGCTTCCTGGGGGAGAGACTGGGAGCGGATGAGCTGGCCCTGCGCGTGTTGGATCGTGGCTCAAGTTCCAGGACAGCAGAGAGGCTGAGTGAGGCCGAGCTGGCCCTGCAGGGCTCGGGGCCAGTCTGAGCTGGACGGATGCCCGGGGCAGCCGGGGCCAGCAGGTTGCATAGGAAACAGCATGACGGCGAGGAAGCCCCAAGTCCATCCCTGCCCCGACAACCCCCACCGCCCAGACAAAGGGCCCGCGTGAGGCTCAGAGGGGCACCTGACAGAGCAGGCAGCAGGCGGGCCGTGGGCGCGCACATCACGCGTGCACACGCCGCATGCATGCACACCACACGCACGTGCACGCCACGTGCACATGCCACAAGCGCGTACACGCGCATACACGCGACACACGCGCACACGCCACATGTGCGCACATGCCACACGCCACATGGACGCACGCCTTCAGGAGAGGTAGATGGTCCCCCAGAGGCACAGGCCTTTTACAGAAAGGGAGCCAGAAAGAAGTGAGAAGGTATTTGATATCAGGGAAATAGATGAAACTCACGAAGATGCAAGAGGCCAGAGCGTTGGTCAAGACGTGCGGGGGAGCTGGCGCCCCTTGGCTGAGAGAGCCCTGGGGCGGCCCAGGCCGGGCCTGCAGAAGGCCAGCCGCCAGCCGCCCCACAGGAGCACGCGGTCCAGACCACCCGTGCCCCTCCCTGGGGCGGGGGCGGCTCAGGTGAGGGCTCGCGCGGCTCCCGTGCTGCCAGCAGGCAGTGCCACTCGTGGGACGAGCCCTGGGAGCCCACCTGGAGACGTCTGGAAAGCAGCCTGCGGGAGCAGCGCGGGAGCGCTGTGTGCCCTGAGGCTCCGGTCTCGCACCCCGGCCTCGGTGTGTGGGCTTGTGGAGGCGCCTGCCCGAGACCAGGTCAGCGCGGCTTCCTGGGGGAGAGACTGGGAGCGGATGAGCTGGCCCTGCGCGTGTTGGATCGTGGCTCCCGGGTTTAAAGTGCACTTTCCTGTCCCTGTTCTCACGTGGTTCCCGTCCCAGTTTGAACCAAACGTGTGCCTGAGGCCAGGCTGGGGCGGGACCGCCCTTCCACCGGCAGGGCCTGGTGACCGAGGTCTCCCTGCGGTGGGCACAGGCCTCCCCCAACTGCAGCGACTCGGCTGCCCCAAGCACCGCCAAGGCCAGCGGGCTGAATCCCGGGGGCGGCGGCACGCGCACGGCGGGGCATCACCATGCGGTCCGCCTGGTGGGGAGGTAGCAGAGACCCTGAACCCTGCGGATCTGAGTCCATGTTAGAGAGGGCTTTCCAGAACCCTGAAGAGACTAAGCAACGGAGACGAGTGGGCCGGGTCTCCCCGATGAGGGGTCGTGGGCAGCTGTCCCCACGCCCAAGAAGGAACCCTCTGCGTCGACGCGGTCCTCGCAGCCCAGAGCATCACCCCGGCACCTGTGCTGGCTGACGAGGCGGGGAAAGGAGAGGAGCGATGCCCTCTGACTGAAGCACAGGTTGAAAAATCCAGAAGTAAATCCAACCGCGCGCAAACTCTGCCACCACAGAGGGCAGCCCCGTGCAGGGCTCCAGGGCCTCCGCCCCCCTCAGCCCTGCCGCCAGCTCCCAGGAGGGTGCCCGGCACACAGCAGGCGCTCGGGGCCCGTGCCCTGGATAGATGGGCTTGCGTGAGTTCAGGAAAACCGTGGCCCAAGGATGAAGCGACTGGAAATCTCCTAGTCAAGTTCTGAATGTCCCTGGTGGCCCCGTGGTTAAGACTCTGCACTTCCTCTGCAGGAGGCGAGGGTTTGATCCCTGCTTGGGGAGGCACATGCCCACAGTGTGGCCAAAAAGATTTTTTTTTTTAAAGCAAAAAATATTTTCTTCATTAGAAAGGAAGAAAAGGAGAAAGATCACATGATTATTTCAATAGATGTAGAAAAATAGTGTTGATATATTCCAGTCTCTTTCCTTGGGAGAAAAAAATAAAAAAACTATCCATTCTGAATAGGTAGGAAGAAATGGACATTTCTGTAACCTGGTGAAGGGGAGCTACAGCGCCCACCGCGGTCATCTTTCCAAAGCGGCAGCTCGGCCGTCACCGTGATGCCGCTGAGGCAGCTCATGGGGCCTGCACCGAAGTCGGGGGTGAAGCAGGCGGTGGAGACCCAAAGAGGGAAGCAGTCATTTGTTGTTTGTTGTTCTTCAGTTGCTAAGTCATCTCTGACTCTTTGCGACCCCATGAACTGCAGCACGCCAGGCTTTCGTGTCCTTCACCAACTCCCGGAGCTTGCGCAAACTCGTGTCCATCAACTTGGTGATGCCATCCAACCATCTCATCCTCTGTCATCCCCTTCTCCTCCTGCCTTCAGTCTTTCCCAGCATCAGTAGCTTGGAACAGTAATAAATATTCTCATCCCAGTTTCTGTAGGTCAGGGAACTGGGAGTTGCCTAGTTGGGTGGCTTTGGCTCCGAGCCTCCTGTGAGGTTATTCCAAGACACCAGTGACAGACACAGTCACAGGGAAGCTGGAGAAAAGCTGACGGTGCCTCCCCGGTCTGGCTGGCAAGTCAGTCCTCGATCCCTGTTGCTGGCTGAGCAGCTCTTGGAGACCTGGGTGAGCGGGCACCACAAGTTTCAGTGGCATCACAAGACTGGGAAGTGAGCGCCTCTGAACAAGTGGAGGGGACGTGGGCTAGAAACAACGCCCGATTGAGCCGGAGGAAGGGGGCAGAGAAAGGCCCTGACGTGGGCAAGGCCAGCAAAGCCGGAGACACAGTGGCAGGAGGGGCGGCAGATTAGCTCAAGTCAGAGGCAGCCGTCGTCAGAGTGGGCTGAAAACGGCGTGCACCCCCAGCCCCGACACGTGTGGACGGGCGCAGGGGGAGCCTGGGGCGCTCATGGGTGGGAGGAGGCGGGCTGCGCCTGGTCTGCGTTGGTTCAGAGGCGCGTCGCTGCCAGGCTCGGCCAGAGACCATGAGCTCCGGGGTCAGGGCGGGTGGGAAAGCAGCAGACAGCGGGGTGCCCGCGTGAGGGGCTTCCTCTAGTCAGGGCTCAGAAATGTGCAGAAGGAAACTATTGTTGCAGGGTTTGGAAAATTAGAGATTTGAAGTTGTTTTTTTTTTTTTCCCTGGGAAGGAAACCAGGCAAGAGTTTTCAAACAGAAGAGCAGGGCCTGGCTCGCCTGCTCTGAGCAGAGAGTCGTGTGGCGCTGGGCCGGAAGCTGGCCAGGAGGCCTGCAGCCTGCACAGACTGTCCAGAGACGGACCCCAGGCTGAATCCTGGAGTTTAACTCCCAGTGGGGGACACACTTTTCAATGAATAGTACTGGGGTGACTGGCCATCCATCTAGAAGATCCCCCGACTCGTCAGGCACACACAAACACACGCGCTGCAAGTTAAAACCAAACACAGAAACGCTGGGAGAACGGGAGCCGTGCTGAGTCCAAGGGGGAAACGCCCAAGCTGGGCCAAACCGTAAGGTAAAGCACGGCAAACCTGACCGCTGTGTGTAAGGCCGGTGTGCACAAAGACACAGTGGTGGCGTAGCGTTCAGAACATACAAATGTTTACCAACCAAGCGTGTGAGGAGATGCTGGAGAGCAAAGAGAAAACGAGTTTAAAACTGAGGAGAAAAGTGTACTGAGTCTGTGTGCATAGCTCATCAAGAAGAAACGTCTGCCCTGGTGGCGCGGCGGCTGGCTGCGTGCTCCCAGTGCAGGGGCCGGTTACTAGACCCCACGGCCACAGCTGAAACTGGGCACAGCCAGTACAAAGGAACATTTAATAGAAAGAAAAGAAGACGGGCACTGAGCACAGAAAGACTGGCGAAAATCACGGAGGTGGCTGACGACGTGAGGAGTATTCTGCTTTGATGCTTTTCAGAAAGCCAGTTTTCGGCCACTGTCCATTGCATTTTTTTTCATTCTGTTGTACTCACCAGTCTTTCCTAAGTCTGCTTTTAAACTGTGAGAGGACCTCTTTCGTTGCTGTTTTTTCCTAGCTTCTTGAATCATTTGCTCGGTCCCTTGTTCCAGGGTTTGTCCCCTAATTTTCCAGCATTTAAAGCTGCCCTGTGTCCTCAGAGGCAGCGCTGGCCTCCCTCGTGGCTGGCGGGAGTCCTCGTCCCCTCCTGAGAATCGGGCCCCCTTCCGCTCCGGCTTCTGTGCCCGTGGGAGCTCCTGGTGCGGGTTACCAAGCAGGCCCACGAGGGGGTCTTTTCTGCCCGTGGCCTGGGGCTTGGCCGCCGTTGGGGACGGTCGTCCTGTCGGTGAGCACATGGGCCCCTGTGCGTGCTGTCAGGTCGCTCTACTCCGTAATGCCAGTCTCCTTGTAAAGCTGTGTGCCACTCTCGATACCCCATGTGAGCACAGAGCTGAGAAGAGCCGCCCTGAGGGCTCGGTGGAGGCTCCAGTCCCGGGACGCGTGCTCGCTGTCTTCCCCCGCCTGCAGACACCTGCCTCTCCGCAGGTCCTGCTTCCCCGGACGCCGCTGCGCCTGCTCCCCAGCGACCCTGGCCCCGTGAGCGTCACCTCTCAGACGTTCCTGTGTCTCCTGGAGGTGATGACAGCGCCCTCCCGCCCCTTCTGCATCTTCTCATCCCTCCCAGACTTCCAGCACAGCTGTGGCCCTTGTCTCACAAACGACCCGGCGCCCCAGGCCCCGGGTCTCGCTCCCGCCAGGTGGGCTGGGGCCCCTCCCCGCCTCCGGCAGCTCCTCAGAAGGCCCCGCAGGTCCTCAGTTCCAACTGGACGGTCCTAAAGGCACTCTGTTCTGCCTGCACAGCTGAGTGACCCTGGGGTGGGTGACAGTCCCAGCGGGAAGTCACCTTCCTGCAGGAGTTTGGGGCCTTGGGTTCTCCCAGCCCTGGGGGCTCCTCGCCCCCACACGTGCCGGTTTCTCTCCGCCTGTTTCTCAGAGGTCCGCCACTGTCTTCCCTCGGTCCTGTGGGAGCCCTTCCTTCCAGCCTGGAGCCTTGCCCCTTTGTGGGGTATGTGCGTGCCCGTGTCTGTGTCTGTGTGTGTGTGCGTGTGCGTGTCCGTGTGCATGTGTGCTCGTGTCCGTGTGCGCGCGGCCCCTCTGTTCTCTCCAAACACTGCTGTGGGCTGTCGGGCCTGCGTGCCTGGCTCTCCCATTCCTCGCGTTTCCTCGCCTTGGCTCTGGGGTTCGTTGCCGGTCTGTCCCGTCGTTAGTCTTTGCTGTGATGCTGCTCTGTGACAAACGGCTTGGCAGCAGACTTCTGTCCGTCTGCTCACAGGCTGAGGTCGGCGGGCTGGTGGTCCCGTGCCTCTCACCACCGGAGGTCTCCCCGGGAAGGCTGTGCTCAGGTGGACACACGGTCACAGGAGGCCCCCTCGGGCCGCGTGAGCAACCCCCGTGCGCCACCAGCATCCTCGGGCCCACCCCACTTCAGAGGGAACCCCTGTGACGCTGCCTTTGGCGCCGTGGGCCTCAGTCACGGCGGGGGGCTGCCCGCGCAGCAGCCCCTCTTCGCCCTGTCCTCTTCCTGTCTCACGTCCATGGCATCCAGGAGGCGGCAGGAACGGGCAGGTGGCGCGCTTCCTGCCACTCCCGTCGGAGCCTCTCGGCCCCGGCTGGCGCCTCGCCCCTGTGTCTCTCGTCCGTGGAGGCTGCCCTGTCTGCACCCAGGGGCGGGCCCACGGGCTGGCTGAAGGCCCCGTGTGCCGGGGGCAGCCCCGCCAGCAGTGGCGAGCTTCGTGGGCTGACCGGGCAGGCTTCCGGCTGCTCTGCGCTGGGCACCCCGGCTCTGCAGGGCTCTTCTCTGGGGCCAGTCTTTTTCCCCAGAAAGGACTCCAACCCCCTTCCCGGGTGGAGGGGTTGCTCAGCCGGGCTGCCGGCCTTCTTGGTGCAGAGTGGGAAGAGGGGCTGGGAACTCGCTCTATGCTTTTCCTTTTTTTTTTTTTTTGCTTAAATAACAGAAATGTATTGTTTTTCAGTCTGGAGGCAAGAAGGTCAAAATCTAAGTGTCAGCAGGGCCGGCTCCGCCTGCTGACGGTGCCCCTTCTATGCCCGTTTCTGGCTCCAAGTGTCCACTCCCCCCACCACGTCCTGACCATTTTGAAGTGTACGGTTCAGTGGTATTAAGCACTGGGTTGGCCAAGAAACTCGTTTGGGTTTTTCTGTCCCACGGAGAACCCTGAATGAATGTTCGTTCGCTCACCTCGCCGTGAAGCCTGCAGCAGCTTCCATGCTGCAGCTCTGGAACTGTCCTCGTTAAACCGCACCCGCCGCTCCCCAGGCCCTGGCAGCCACGGTGCCGCGCTGTGACTGCGAACCCGGGGCTCCGGGAAGCTCGTGCGAGTGGCCCATGCGAGGCCTGTGTGCCCTGCGCCCGCGTCTCCGAGGCTCACGCGTGTTGCCGCTCGTGCGGGGCCTTTCCTTTCTGAGGCTGGACTCCACGCTCCTCGTGTGGACGGGCCACGCAAGCTGGTTCACTCGTCTGCTAATGGGCATTTGGGTTGCAGCCGCTTGTGGCTGCTGAGAACAGTGTGGCTCCAAACACGGGTGCAGAAATCTCTCTCTGACTCGCTCTCCATTCCTTTGGATGTATACCCAGAAGTTGGGTTGTTGGGTCATACGGTAGCTCTATTTTTAGTTTTTGAGGAATGGGGACTGAGTTTGTCTTAATCCCCCTTTTATTTTTAGCATGGCACCTACCCCAGCCCCCATGGTATGCCAGAGGGTGACCTCCTGGACCCCGCAGGGAGGCAGCCAGCTGGCCCCTGGCTGGGCAGAGTGGGAGGGGCTCCGGAGCCCTTCAGGGACAGCCCGCCTGGGCAGGACGGGGGTGCGGGGCCTGCAGGATGCCTCCCGCCTGCCCCGTGTGCCTGTGGAGCCGAGTGTCATCTCCCCCAGTGCCTCTCTGCGGCATTTCACAGGGGCCTGGGGCGGCACGCACCTTTGGGCCCGTCTTTCTCGAGGCACCCAGACTCTGGCTGCCTGTTCCGGGGGCCTTCCCAGAGGGTGGGCTGACTGTGCCCAGCTAGAAAGGGGCACTGGTGGAGGGCTACTACCTCTGCTGTGATGGCCTCCGACATCCAGGGGCCCAGCCCACACACAGGGAAGCCGGGCGGGTGCTGGTCTGGGTGTCCAGGCGCCGAGCCGCTGACCAAAGCCACGCACAGCCCCAGGGCCGCAGGCTGAAGCTCTGCTTGCCCGCCGGCACTGCGGTGGCCGAGCGCACCGCCCTTTGTGGGGCGCAGAGGGTTGGCTGGTGCGAGACCCCGGAGGCGGCTGGCGCAGACCTCTGCCTTGTCCCTCCAGGTGTGCGAGCCGCCGGACAGCTGGCGCCGGAGCCGCAGCGCTGGAGCGTCAGCATAGATGAGCGGCGGAGGCTGGCTGTGCTGGGCCGCGGCGAGAAGCCGGGCGTTGCGGGGGCGCCCCCCTCCTGCAGGGTGCGGGGAAGCCGAGGTGGGGGGGCGGGTCCCAGCCCTCCGCACCGGCCCTGGCCCCGACCCTGACCCCGCCCTCCCTGCAGGACCTCGCGCGGATCGTGGCCCAGCTGGTGTCCGAGGACATGGACAAGGACGTGCTCTTCCCCCACCCGCCGAGGTCCTCCGAGTCCACCAACGCCTTCCAAGCCTTCCTGGCCCGGAGCAAGCCTTTCTGGCACAACGTGACTCCGGAGGCCCCGGCCTCGAGGGCGCCACCCTCCTAAGTGCCCACTCAGCCCGGTGCTCTGTCTTCTGGTGTCTTTCCTGCGGGTGCTGGGGAGGCGGGCCCTGCGCCCTCCCTGTAGCCCTCCAGACAGCTGCGGCCAGCCCGGGGATACGGATCGCGGATCGTGGCCCAGCTGGTGTCCGAGGACATGGACAAGGACGTGCTCTTCCCCCACCCGCCGAGGTCCTCCGAGTCCACCAACGCCTTCCAAGCCTTCCTGGCCCGGAGCAAGCCTTTCTGGCACAACGTGACTCCGGAGGCCCCGGCCTCGAGGGCGCCACCCTCCTAAGTGCCCACTCAGCCCGGTGCTCTGTCTTCTGGTGTCTTTCCTGCGGGTGCTGGGGAGGCGGGCCCTGCGCCCTCCCTGTAGCCCTCCAGACAGCCGCGGCCAGCCCGGGGATACGGACACAGGTCTGGGAGGACGTCTGGCTGGCCCCTCCTCAGGACACGCACCCCTGGAGGTCACCTCTGGTTGGGGTGACTGGTCCCAGCCCAGCCTCCAAGAGGCCACCTGGAGGGTCTGGGGGACAGGGTAGAGTGGCCCTCCAGGATGGCCCCTGGGCTGCCAGCAGACGGTGCCCATCCCCAGCAGGCCCATCCTCCTGGGACCAGCAGCGGTGGGTGGCCTGGGAGGGCATGAGGCTCTGGCAGCTCCCGGTCCGGGCCTGCTTCACGCACGGCTGTCAGCAGCCCGGGTGGGAGGGGCCTGGGCTGGGGAGCCTGGCCCCCGAGGTGATGGGCACTTGCCTGCCAGCTCATGGGCTACAGTCCACAGGGTCGCCAGAGCTGGATATGACTGAGGCAAGTGAGTGGGCACGCATGCGGGCAGTGCGTGGAGCAGTGAGGTGGGGCCACACTCTCCCAGCAGGGTGGAGGTTTGGGTGTTTGAACTGCTTGGTGCTGGCGCCGCCCAGCCCAGGAGCACCCGGTCCGGGGCAGGACCATGGAGAGGCGAGGTGACGCAGATGCCAGAGGCCACGGGGGCCAGGGCAGCTCCCACACAGAGGGAGGCTTCCTGGAGGAGGTGGCGCTGCCCCTTCTCTACATAGGGAGTCCTAGCTCGGCGTGATGCAGGGGCCAGAGGCCACAGGGGCCAGGGCAGCTCCCACACCGAGGGAGGCTTCCTGGAGGAGGTGGCGCTGTCCCTTCTCTGCACAGGGAGCTCGCAGTGGACAAGGGCCCCGGAGGAAGGGTGGGCAGAGGCCTGGGGTAGCTGTGAGGAGCTGGCCGTAGCCTGCCACGGTGTCTGCCTTTGCCTCAGGTTCGGGGGTGGACAGGAAGCTTCTGAGCTGCAGGTGACAGTGACATGGGGCTGCGTTTGGGGAGACCAGGCTGGCAGCAATGGGAGGTGGGAGAAGGGGAGCAAGGAGGGGGTCACAGGAGCCCAGCCCCAGGGCGGCGGGAGGCTGGCATTGGGCGGGTCATCTCCTGCACTTGGTGACTAACTGACAGCTAGGGGCTGATGGGGGCAGTGGGTTGGAGGGGTCTTTGGGCAAAACGAGGTGGTCCATCCCACTCCAGGCCCAGGTGTGGGTACTGCCCGAGTTCTGGCCTTGCTCACCAGAGGGCCGGCTGCTGAGGTGAGCCTAGCCACCCGTCCCGGCCTTCTGCTCTGCTTTACCTTAAGGCTCAGCACAGGTTCCTCCTCCAGGAAGCCGTCCAAGACCACACAGCCAGCCCCCAGACCACACTCTCTGCGGTCCCGAGTGCGCTCTTGTTCCCGGCCTGCGGATTTCTCAGAGCCCCCAGGGTGCGTGGAGGGGCCCGGGGGTCGTGGGCATGGTGAGTGGGACTAGGATGGGGTGTCGGGAGAGGAATGGAGTGAGGTCTAGACAGGGCCCCCGGGGCCCATGACTCTCTGCTCCTCCTCAAGGACCCCTGATAAAGTGGGGGGCAGGTGTCAGGGGCCAGAACCTGCCCTGGGCCACTCTCCATGCTGGCTGGGAGGACTCCCTCCAGCCCAGGCTGAAGTGTTGGCAGTTAAGACAGAGGTGGCAAGTGCTGAGTCCTTTGCCCCAGAGGCCGCAGAGGACCCTACGTCTTCACTGGAGACCTGGGCCTTGCTGGGCTCGCCCGGCTGTGTCTCCCAGTCTCGCCCAGGGCCTCTCCATAGGCTGCAGTTGGTGGCGTGGGTCAAGCTTTGGCCTGGCCGGCCCGCTGCCCTGCAAGCTGTTTCAGGGCCTCTGCTCCACACCGTCTCCCCCTGACCACCCGGCGCTCCTCACTACAGCAGCAGCAGCCGTGGGGGGCCTCGTGGGGACCGGCAGGTGGCCTGTGGCCCCCAGTCGGGCCTGGAGCCTGGGGGCAGCTGACGGTGCCTGGAGATGGCTTTGTTGCCACCCTGGGTGTGTGGGTCTCCTCTTGCCACCCTAACAAGATTTCACAAGCTTGGTGTCTTCACACAAATTCACGGACGATAGAGTCTATAGAAATCCGGAATGGACCTCACTTGGCTAAGAGCGGGGTGTGCGCAGGGCTGCCTTCCTCCTGGGGGCTCCAGCCTTTCCAGCTTCTTAGAAGCTGCCCACTTCCCTTGGCTCGTGGCCCCTTCCTCCGTCTTCAGAGCCGCAGAGGAGCCCCCTTCCTCCACCTCTTCCTCCACGTTCAAGGATCCGTGAAGATGTCGGGTCACCTGAATGACCCAGGATATCATTTCAAGGTCACCTGGTTAGCCACCCCAACTCCTCCCTTGCCGTGTAGGTTTGGGGGAAAATGTGGACATCTTTAAGGGAGGGGCGCTCTGCCTTCCACAGGGGCTCTTGGCACTGAGTGGGTGGGAGCTGGGGATTCCTAAACATCTCAGGCGCACTGGACAGCCCCTCACTGCTGAGAACGATCAGGCCCCAGATAGCACCAGGGACCTGTCTGGGAACCCCCAGAAGAGAGGAGTCTAAGGGAGCCTGGCAGCCTGGATGAGGGGAGGCGGCCTGGGAGCAGACAGGTCAGGCAGCACCCTCTGGTGGGCAGTGGGCAGTGCGGGTGCCTTTACTCTGCTTCCCTCCCTGAAGGCACCTCCCCAGACTCACGGGGACACCTCGAGGCAGAGAGGACGCCCCCCCACTGCGTGCCCCGCACCCGTCTGTGCTTGAGGGTCAGTGGAACTCACTCAGAGCAGGAGCAGGGGCCGCTCTGGACACCCCGAACAGGAAAGGGTCCCCCTGCAAGTCGTGTGGCCTCCCAAGGGCCGCAGACACTCAGCGCCCAGTGCTGCCCATTGAGAAAAGTGACTTCATTGGCTTCGCGAGAATACTTGCTCACTATTCAGCAATAAAATAAAATAAAAATCTCTCCTAGTTTCATCACCGAGAGGAACGCTGTCAACATCAGGTGAGGGTGGTTCCAACATTTCTAAGGGCCCAGGCAGAGAAATGAGGTTACATGGGACCACAGAATGACTGTAGAATTCTTTCAGATTTTTAAAAATTTACGGGAAAACACGATGCTGAAATTAGATGAATGTTTCTTCATCCGAAGTTCACAAGATTCTCTTAAGATTATTTTTAGAAATTACAGCAAACAGGGAGAGCTGGGTGTTGGCTGGGTCTGCGCGACGCCCATCCGCCTGCTGCTGGGTTTTGGACGGTGAGGGGCGCTGGCAGCTCTCCGCCTGCCCGGGCCCCTGGCCAGTGCCCCCTGTGCCCTGCCATCCACCGGACCCCTGCTCCTGAGTGGCGAGCTCCCCAGCCAGCATGCCCCTGTCTTTGTCTTCGTTACGGCCTTATTGGCTGCCTTGAAGGTCAGCTTTTATATTTTTAAAGAACCTTATTTCTCAGGTTCTTCTAGGTTTAAAAATGTTTGCCCAAGGCCTTTAGACTCGGACCTCTTCACCGTTAGGCTCCCAAGGGCGCCTGCTCACCGGCGCCCCCACTCTGATCGCTCTGTGCGCTGACCGCTGACCCTCATCACTCTCGTCTTCAAGGCCTCAGCTGTCCTGTCTAGCATCTCTTCCCTGCTCCCCGCTGGATGGCACCCTCCACAGGCCGGGGCAGGATTCTTTGATAAAGTGTTCTCAGCCTCCTGACGTGGTCTTCAGGTCTCACACATTGCTGCGGAGAACAGGGCCAGCTTCTGTCCTTGCTGCACATGACACAGTTTTTCTGAAGAGCATCTCTCTTATTTCAGCTGAGTGAGCAGGCGAGGTGGACTCCATGTGGCTCACCCCGCTGTGGTCCTGGGGGCTCCCAGGTGATGCTGGGGAGAGTGGGCTGTGGCGGGTCTTTGAGCCTTTTTCCAACCTTGCCTCCCGCGCCCTGTGCCTCCCACTGGGGCCACTGGCCTCCACGTGCTACTGCCCCCATCCCTCGGCAAGTGGCTGCCAGGACCAAAGGTCAGCTCAGGTCACCCGGAGCCCTGCAGGCCCTGCACAGGGACGCTGCCCTGTCCAGTGGCCTCTGGACCTTTTCACCCACCGTTAGGCTCCCATGGGTCCCTCCCTCACCAGTGTCCCCGCCTCTCTAAACAGTGCCCCACGGTGAGCGCCTCTCCCGACTCTCCTCATCACTTTGTCTCCAAGGCCTGAACCGTCATAACCCTTCCCTGCTTCCTGCTGGACAGTGACTGCCCCTCCCCCCGCCCCCCAGCATTTGAAGTGGGTGCTTAGCAAATGAATGACGAATTGTTCTAATTGCCCGGTCTCGCCCCAGACCACCTCCAGGCTTCCCGGAGTTAGTCACTGCCACCCTTGGCCCCTCGGCTTCCCGTCCTGGCAACGGCGGAGCCTGACCTGTTTCCCTGGCTCTTACACCTTGCTCTCCCTCTGCTGTCTAGTCTAGCGTCTGACCTCAGATCATGGGGCTCCTGAGGAGGTGACGCCCCTCGCCCCTCGCCCCGCCCCCCACTCTTTCTGCTGCCCTTGTGGTCTGGGACATGGCTGCCCCATCCCACGTGGCACGCCCTCGGGGCTTCTTTCTGACCGACTGCTTTGCCACCAAGTGCAAGAATCTCGAGGTCTTCTGGGAGGTGCCTGGGGTCTGTGGCCGTGCCCCTGAGCTGGAGGGCAGGGCCCTGCTGCACTCCCCCGTTGGTCTGGAGAGGGGAAAGCAGTGTGAGGCCAGCAGAGGGGCAGGGTTTAGCAGACGTCGCTCTGCTTTGGGAGGGGGAGACCTGGAATCCAGCAGCTTCCCTGAGACTTCCGGGGAAAGGCAGCCCTGCCGCCACGCGCCCCCATCCCCCACCCTGGCTAGAGGAAGGCAGCCTCCGCCCTTCGTTGCTTCTCCCCGCGGCGGGCGGGGGTGCTGCAGGTGGACGCCACTCTCAGGGAGACAGGAGCAGGCACTTTACACGCGGGAAGTGGGGCTCTCTGTGCTGCCTGGGCATTTATCCGTGGTTTTTACTGTTTGGTCAGCTTGTTGGGTGCTGGTGGATGGAGGCTTCATGGTACAGCTTCGCAGTCCAGAGGAGGAGACGCAGATCACTGAGTTAGGATGGGCTGTGGGGAGGGGGACGTTCCTGCCCCCTCCCTCCCCCTAGGGGGCCTGCTTGAATGGCCTCAGCGCCGAGCTCCTGCCTGCTAGCCGCCCTCAGTCTCCACGACGTGCGGGGCCTGGGGCCTGTCCTGGGCTCTGTCCCCTCGCATCCCACAGGGATGTCCCCAGGCAGACAGGGCAGTCAACCTGGGGCCCTCACCTCCCTCCTCTGGCGCCCGAGCAGCGGGCTGGTCTAAAAGCCCCACTGGGCCCACTACCGGCCAGCCGGGCCGCCCCCTCCACCCTCCGCTTTCT
>SJYC01026792.1:0-10807 GCA_006408675.1 Madoqua kirkii
TTCCAGGGGATCTTCCTGACCCAGGGACTGAACCCAAGTCTCCTGTGTCTCCTGCTTTACGGGAGGATCCCTACCCACTGAGCCATCAGGAAAGTCAGAAAATACTCACGACATAACCAGAGTAGTAGGGACAGCTGCCTCCTCACCACGTGAGACCCTGGAAGCCAGTGCTTTCATCGGAGTTTAATGCAGATTTTACAAACCTGATTTAACTTTGAGAAGTGAAGACATTTGGGCCGGGTACCCATCAGCGCTGAACTGTGTGGCCACTCTGGGTAGTAGCCAAAACAGAGACGTAGCTTAAGGCCGCTGAAGTGTGTAACTAAAATATTACAGATCATACTGGTTCGGATTGCTTCATCGTTTCCCGTTAACTTACACTATACTTCCAGGGCCCTCATTACAGAGTCATGATCTTTCACCTCAATATGCTTTTGAAGAAATCAACATCTGTAACTCCTGCATAATTTCTAAGGATACACATTCAGCTTACAAATACCCTTCTAATAAAGCTAAGAAGATCTTCAACTGATTTATATTTGTTTAAATTATAGTTAGGCCAATTGCTGTCTCTTATTCGTTGACGTGCACCTTTAGCATTAAGAACAGCAGCTGGCCAACAGGAGGCCTGCAGTTTGTATTTACAGAGTGAAGATGCAGGAATGAGCAAGTGAACACGTAATCGGCGAGGATCAGAGGTTAGAGACAAAATACGAATCTGGATATTCTAAGGCATTCTGAATCGCACACTGTAACTGCACTCCACCAGAAGGTGGTCTGCACTTGGTACCCTGCCTCAGAAGGAAGAAATAACTTTAAAAAATCATGAAATATGCAAATAAGCATGGGTAAATGTTAGGTGAGCAATTAGTAAGTCGTGGTGTGGCTGTGTTTACTTTTGTGTTGTCTTACACCTAGAAACAGGGGTTTGGTCAGGATATGTTGGCACACAGACATTGTCAGTGCCAGTAGTTTTCTAAATTATGTGAATTCTTCAGTTGGCAGTTTTGAAGATAATTTATTAGATCTATTTTTAATGAAATACAACCTAGATTATCTCATGCACAGGAAGGTGGTTCTAACATATCGTAGCAAGCGCGGTGAGCCTGCTAAATGAAGCTGTAGCACACTCGCCTGCGTATGCCTGCGTGTGCCTGCGTGCACAGCCGTGACCTGGGCACGGTCATGTGTGTGCCAGCCCTGCATTCGCGTAACTTACCGCCACTTTAGTCTAGAGTGGAAACGGCTGCCTTGGGTGATTGCACATCTTTACAAAAATCACCTTTCGCCTTCTGACCCATTGGGGCCCTTCACTCTGAGCTGTCAAATACCTAGAAGCTTTCTCAAAACTTCTAAATGGTTAGAGCTGAAAAAGAACTTTCAAAAGAACTTCCATTTCACAGATAAGAAAGTTGAGGTTCAAAGGGACTTGCTCAAAAAAAAACCCATCCATTTGCTCGCCCTCCTCTCGGGAGGGGTCCCTGGCTGCAGACTGCTCTAGACGGACCACCAGCCGTCTCGGGGCTGCATATGAGCCCTTCCCGAGCCCGGACACTGACGCAGCTTCCCATCCCGGCCGCGCCACTCCACAGCGACAGCCGCGTCTCCGGGCGCGGGCAGGAACTCTGGGCTGGCCAGTTGGGACCCTTGCCTGGCTTGGCCACGTTGAGCCAGCCTCTGAAGGAAGTTGCTGGTGATTGTATGGTGTCGTTCCTGTACAGTACACTCTTAATTTGCCTCCCTGATATACGCACATAGTCAGCTCGTATCTGACCGCTGCTCTCTGTCGTGTGATGTCAGCGGCACCGTTTAATAAGCTGGCGTAGCTCACAGACGCCTGCTTAGCAGACCCGCTTATCAGCGTGTGCGGCCAGCTGCCAGGAGCCTCTGTCCTTTGCAACCAGGTTTCTGGCCGCTCCCTGGTGACGCCGAGGCACGCTGGCCTGTGTGTGGATTTCCCGCCCGACCCCTCCCTGCAGGGCCCCGTTTCCTTTGCTCCTGGCTTGATCCTTCCTGCTCAGTGAAAACCACTCACCCTTCGAGGGCAAGCCCACGAGGGCTGACTCTGCCCTTCCTCGGGGAGCGGGGGTGGTGGCTTCCTCAGCAGCTACCCCCAGGGCTCGGCCAGTAGCCGCGCGGGCGGGCGTGTGCACCTGTCCTCTGGGGGTGGCCGTGTGCGGGGCAGGGAACAGCCAGCGCCTCCCCCTCTGCAGCAGCGGGGCTGACACGGAGGCCACCTCGGGTCCCAGGGGCCCCCACCCCTCAGCCTCAGGTCAGAAAGGCTAACCTCCATGATCGGCAACAGCCGACCGTGGCCCCGACCCAGTGCCAGAAGACGGACCTCTGAAAGCAGCCGCAGCGGTCCGGCGAGAAGCTGCAAATTCAGTGAGGCCAGCGCTTTTGGTGGGCAGTGGGAACTCGGCGCCTGGGGTCACCTGGGGGGCTCACGTGTTCCTGCTCCTCCAACCCTTCCTGACGCTCTCCTCCCAGCTCCTCCAGCCACCCCCTCCCCCAGGGCAGGTAGAATGTGAGGTCTGAGATCAGCACGGCCCCCAGAAACCCACCCAGCCCTCCTCTGACCTGGCCAGGTGAACAGCAGAGGTCACGGACAGATCTGACTGTCACCCGCAGGGCGCCTGGAGAAAGGCTGGTTCACACTGACAAAGGTCACATGTGGCGGGGACGGGACACTGGGGCTGGCCTGGTTTTGTTCAATCAGTGAAACTGGAAATCAGACGTTAAACCCTAATGCAGAATCCATCTCACTGTGGTGCCCAGTGAGGTCTAAGAACGAGGCGCTGGGCGCTGCCCCTGCTTTCAAGCCCCAGGTGTTAGAAGACCTGCCCCTCACCCGCTGCAGGCTTCTCCGTCTCTCCCTGAGGCTCTGCCTGCCTTTGTCCCAATCAGGCGCGTAATCGATTGGTTTAGACTTGTGTCTTGCTTCCTGTATCTTGCTCTGAACGTCAGGTTTGAATATAATTGCCATAGGTCACACTACCGTTTTTATAAGCCTATCCTGTTTGCTGGTGTGGGAGCTGGGTGGCAGGAATGCTGGATGTAAATGGATGTAAGTGGATGCCCCTGCCCCGTGGCAGCCGCAGGTGAGTCACAGGGCTGCCAGTTCCGACAGGTCAGCCCACCAGGAGCCCCCAGCGCTGCCAGCTCTTCCGGCGGCTGCATATTCACACACCCGCTGAAAACAATCCAATAGCTGTTCTCAAGAGACCTCAAAACTCCCCCAGTCTGTTCCCCTGGATGAGAAGAACCACGCTGCTGATCTTCCGAGTTATCTGTGCCTTCTTTTATGTAGAAAGCAGACTGGGTGTCTCTTACGTGTGCTGGGATTTAAGGTGGTTTCAATTCAATAGATTCCACAGGGCACTTCTCGGTGTGAAACACTGTGCTGGGTGAATGCGATTTGGCGCATGTTTCAGGATCCTGCAGTTCAGTAGGAGGCCCTGCCATGGGGTTGGAACTCAGACCTCAGATGGGGGGAGTTCCATGTTCACGTCGGTTTTGGGGTAGACCACCCCAGGACTCTGAGCAGAAGGGACCTCTCAGCTAGACTCTGCTAAGCCTCAACTGACAGAGCCAGTGAGGGCCCCCCACCCCGTCCCACCTCCCTTCATCCTGAGTGCTACCTCATTTCCAGCCATCTTACAGGTGGGGTTTCTGCACAAGAGTTTAAAAAGTTTTCCCGTCGTGAAAACAACAAAGCGCTGAGGATGGTTAAGACTTGGGGTGGCCGGGGCCGAGGCAGTGCAGGCCAGAGCCCAGAAGGGTGGGGGTGTAGGAGGAACAGGGAAGGCCAAAGGGGAGCTTGAGACGGAAAGACTTCCAAACCGCACAGCTGACCGAAGATTCCAGGGGGCGTGGAGAGAGTGAACGCTGGTTTTCTGCTCAAGGAAAGTGACTGCAAAGGTCAGGATGCTGTGGACAAACCTGGGCGCTACGTCTGAGGAGCCCCTGGATTTCTGGGTGAAGGGATGCAGCAGACACTTGAAATTCAGGAGAGACATGATGGGCAAAAGGCTTGGAGGTAAAACTTTGTGTTGTTTAATTAGAGGTGAAAGTTAAATTCACGCAGTGAAAGAAATTGCTGAGGATGAGACAAGAGGCTCAGGAGTGGAATCTTAGAGGTGTCTCAATTTGGGGATAGAAAGCACAGCTCGGAAATTAGGCGGTGAGTTGCTTCAGCCGCAGAAAGAAGGGGCCCCCCGGCCAGTAAAAGACCCAGGTGTCCGGTGCTGCCTGAGAAAGACTCGGGGTTTGGTGGGCTTGAGAAAACACCTCAGTGAGAGCAGACGGGAGACACAATATGTTAGTGCTGTGTCTGCAGTCAGGATCAAAAATTTCAGAATTATTTGAAATTGGCATTTGTTTTGAGGCAAGTATTTTTAAGTCAATGTAAAATATCTTCTCAGTAGAGAGTCCAAGTTTGCCAGATATAAGGAAAGCGACTTGGCAAGAAAGCATTTGCCTTGAATTTTCGTTTTAATTGAGAGACTTTAAAATTAGGTGGTTTCAAAGATTGCTAAGGCAGCCAGTCATGTTTAATCTTATCAGAGCTTCACGTTTCTCTTCAAAGGATGGCCTCACCTCAGGAAACATATCCGTGTTGGTTTTAACGCCTGTGGCTGAAGGCGCAGGTTGATGGTGGGTCTGGACCAGAGGGTCGCAGAGCGTCCGAGCAGGAGGAGGGCTCGCTCGGAGCGCTCTCAGGGCCCCTGCCGTCCGACCGGGCTCTGCCCCGCTGTCTGGAAAGGAAAAGCAGCCGTGTCTTCAGGGGCAAGAGCCGGCGCTTTGCCGCGTGATCCCGGCCGCGGGCCTCCTCTCCCCAGGCCCCTGGGCCGGCGAGCCTTCTCACAGGGGCCCGCAGGGCAGAGACAGAGCACAGGGCACAGCTCCGTGTGGACGCCCCGGGCTCGGAACACAGCCTGGGGAGGGCGCGGCCACACCCAGGGCCCAGGCCGCCCGGCGAGACGCTGTTTCCTTTACTGTTTCCTTTACGCGCTCCAGACTCGCGGTCCAGCCTCTCCCAGGGGCTCCGCCGCGCAGAGCTCGCCCCGGGCCGCAGAGATGCCTCAGGCCCTGTGCCCCGTGCCCCTGCCAGGCCCCACAGCCCCGTCACCCCGCCGCCGCTGGGGACCTGCGCCCGAACGCCTTCCCTCCAGGCCCTGGCCCGGCGCTGACCTTCCGGCTTGAGGCGGAGCCGCAGCTCCTGAGTGCTGCCCAGTAGAACTTAATCCTCCTTCGGGTCAAGGAGAAGGCTCAGACTGACAAGGAACTGTGGGAAAGAAAGATAAATAAATGATACTCCAAGATGTGCTCTTTGCAGGTCACATCCCACCACTCCACAGAGAGAGCTGCAGTTTCTGGGGCCTGATCTGAGGGTTCAAGGGCAAGCTGAAGTTTGCCTAGAAATGCCCCTCAGCCTGAAGGTGGAACAGGGTCGCGGGCCTCACGGCTGGATGTGACCGTGGCTTTTCACCTTTAGCTCCATCAAAATGAACAGCCCGCAAAGGGGGTCGTCGGTGGTGGCTTTTACTTAAAAGCCGGGAAGGCAGTGAGGACGGTCAGGTGGGGCAGAGCCACTGTCCCTGATCCCAGTGTTGGAAATGCGTTACCCCACGGGCCTCCGGGGACCGGGGCCTCCGAGGGGCGGAGCAAGGAGACTTGTGACTGAGCTCAGCAGCTGGGGCAGCCCTCGGCCTAAACAACAAGGTCAGTGTCTTATGGTTTGGAGGACAGACTGATCCCCAGGACCCAAGCTCAGGCTGGGCTCGTTTCTTCCGAGGCGGTGGGGAGGAGGGGGTGCCCCAGGCCCCTTCCCCAGCTTCTGGGGCTTTGCTGACGACCTTCAGTGTCCTTGACTTGTAGATGCATCGCCAGAGCCCTGAGTAACGGCCACAAGGCCCTCTCCCTGCTGGCGCTGCTGTGTCCAAGTTCCCCTTTTTATCAGAACACGAGAGACGCTGAGTGGCCCCCATCCCGTGTGCCCTCACCCCCATGTGACCTGCAGCGGCTCTGGTTACAGTCGAGGCCACGTTCCCAGGTCTGGGGGTTAGGACCTCCCACCACGACCTTTTGAGACGCAACTCAGCCCTGCCAGTCAGGCTGAGAGACATCAACAGACCTTGCTGCTGATGGTGGCGACTCCACAGCACAGGAAGCCATTCCCACGTGGGTCTGGGGCTGAGCGTCTTAGCCGTCACCTCATTGAGTTTCCCACCGCCTAACGGGCAGGATTTGGACCCACGTCAGGAAGAGAACCCGGGGCTCGGAGCAGCTGGGTCCACAGACCTCAAGCCTGGGGGCCGCTGATCAAGGCAGAACCCGAGGCTGTTTAACAAAGACCGACTCCCTCTCCCCACTCGCTCTGGAAAGAGGCTGAGTTGCTGGGAGTCAGGCTGCTCCCTCATTTCCAGCATCCCGGGGCCGCGTGCAGGGAGGCGGGGTGGGGAGCGGGCGGGAGAACAACGCGGCGTGTGTCGGGTGTGCTCAGGGAAGAGAAGCCTCAGGGATGCTCACACGGTGACCCCGCCCTGAGTCCTGCGGCCTCACAGCCCAACAGCAGCTGCTGGTCTTCCTCCTGGGACAAGGCTCGGCCCTCTCCTCAGAGGGGCAGGTATCAGCTGCTGGGGGCCTGTGGACTCTTCATCACCACCGCCTGCAGATCATTTAAGCAGGCAGATGCTGCGTAACCCGGGGTACCCTGCCTGCTCAGCATGTGGCCATCAGAGCTGAGAATGACTTGGGGGGTCAGACACCTGGGATGCACAGACAGCTGGTCCTGTGTGGCTCCAAGCTTTTATCGTACAAATAAGTCGGTGAATAGCAGCAGAAGCGCAGGTCCATCCTGCATTACTGTCCAGCAGGCCCGCTCCTCGCTCTTGACTCCAGCGTCGCTTTCCTCCTCTTGTCTTTAAACGCTACCTGCACGTAAGTCCCCCACCCACCCCTGGAGGTGCCTGGCCATCAGCAGCTGCAGCAGCTGTCTGGCAAGGTCCCGGATGCCCTTGACTTCTGCAGAACCCTGTGCCTCGAGCCATCGCCCTGCTGGGTGCCCCGGGGGAGCAGGCCGGCCCAGAATGTGTGTGGCGAGTGTCCTTGTACTCAGTCCCCACCCGGCTTGGGTTGGGCTTGAGAGGCAGGGGGGAGTCCCCTTGTCCATCCGAGGTTCCCAGGGGACCTCCTCAAGGGCCCTGCCCGCCCCCACCCCTCACGCTCCCTCCCCAGCCCTCTCCCCACTCAGTCCCACCCACCCAGGGATTGATGGTCTATCCCGCCAGGGGCCCCTGAGCAGTGATGCTGGCTAGCTCTGTCCTTGCCATTCCCCAGGACTCGACAGATGCCTGATGGGACATGCTCCTCACACCTCATTTCTGGAGGATCTAGTCACTTAACCCTCACCAGGCTCCAGCTGAGCCACAGCACGTGCGAACGCTCCTTTCTCAGTTGGTCTCATGGAAGGATGTGCGGCGCGTCCGCGTCACCAGCCTCGTGGCCATTTTGTAATCCCTCCTCTCGTCCGGCCTGGTCGGACGGCAGTGATCACACTGATGCTGGGGTCCCCACGGGGCTGCTCTGACCTTGTCTGGAGGAGCTTCCTCGGCAGAAGCGGCTGAAGATGCTCCTTCAAAGGGCTGTTGAGAAGCAGGGGTGCCACGTGTCCTCAGGGCGCTGTTTCCTATAAGTGTCCAAAATGTGAAAGGAGGGTCCTGAACCACTTCAGAGCAAGGGAGCAAGCTGTTACTCTCCCAGGGGGCGATGAGTTTTTTGTCAGAAGTAAGAAACAGCACAAAGGAGAAGACATGAGTGAGATGAGTGAATATACGATGTAAGTTCTGGGGTGAAAAGGATCACGAAATGCTGGGGAAGCAGAGTGAGGACCCCTGAGCCCGCCCAGCGGTGGGGCTGCCCTCGCTTCACCCGGAGGGGGACAGGGACTGCGTCTGAGGAGAGGGACTGTCCTCTTGCGAAAACAATCACCAAAATAAATGCAAACATGTAACTGAGACAAAAGCCAATTTGGGCATATAAAATAGGACTCTTGGAATTTTAAAACGCGGTTGAAGAACTGAAAGATATATTTGGAAAAACTTTCTGAAAGATGGAGAAGAAAGATAAAGAATGAAAAAAAAAAAAGAAAAAGAAAAAGCCAAGCATAATAAGATCTACTTATCAGCAGGATGCCTGGGTGCTGTGTGCTAAGTCGCTTCAGTCCTGTCCGTTTCTTTGTGACCCCGTGACTGTACCCCTCCAGGCTCCTCTGGGCATGGGATTCTCCAGGCAAGAACACTGGAGGGGGTTGCCAGGCCCCCCTCCAGGGGACCTTCCCGACCCGGGGGTCGAACCTGGGCCTCCTGCCTGCGGGTGAATTCTTTACCGCTGGGCTACCGGGAAAGCCCCGTCAGGACGACCCGTGTGCCAGGTCACATGTGTTCAGTAGACGCTCACAACACACGCACACACACAGCAAAGACGATGAAGAAGGTGAAAAGGGGGAAGCACTTTCTCAGCAGCCAGCAGGCTTCACGTCATGTGTGCACCGGGTGCTGAGCAGCAGGAGCAGAGAACAGGCTCCTCAGTGACCCGCGTGCCCGGAGCGAGGGCGGGGCCAGGGCAGAATGCCCGCGCTGCTGGCAACGAGGTGCAGCAGAAACCTAGGGAGCTGCCCTCGCCCGCCCTGGCATCCCAAGGGTGAGGGGCAGGCGAGGCCTTGAGAGCCCCCTGGGAGCTGCGTCTCCTCCTTGAGCGCGCTCGGTGCAGACACGTGTGATGCACGATTTTCAAAAGCAATAATAAAAATAATCATAATAATCCCTCCGAGACTCAGCTTTCCTAAATAAGTGACCCAGAGGGAATGTCTGCCACTGACTTTTACACTTGATCTTAGGGAGAAGACCAAAAAGGGATGCCGTTGACTTTTAATGTTAAAGAAAAAAACAAGCTTGGCTTCCGTGAAGAGGGAATCGGTTTGGTTCTGAATCCTGGCGGCACCTGGGCAGGACGCCTGACCCAGCCGTGGCTGCAGGGCTGGGTGTGGGTGGAGCTTGGCCTGTCCCTGGGAGGGAACCCCTGTCTTCCTGCAGCAGAGCCTCGGGTCTGGCTGCAGGGAGTGCGCCCTCCAGGGCTCCGTGGCCTCGACACCTCTGCTTCCCCACGTCCTCTGTGGCGCGACCCTGGTTTCCAGGGCACGAGCTCACAGGTGCGCCGCAGGTTTATGTGACAAGTGGAGCGAACCAGAATCTCAAACCCAGTATCATTTATCTGAGATAGGAGTTGACCCATAATTAACACTGTGCTTGTCACTTGCTCATATATAACTTGATTGCTTACTTTTTAAACGTTATGAGCTATTTGTCTGTGTATTTCTTGATAACGCTGCTCACACTGAGTTGGATATTTGCTGCTTGTAAAGTGTTCTTATACCTATAGTTTCAGAAACTATTTTGGAAAGGCCAACAACCACCCATGTCACAGTGTCAAGACCAAGTGTGTTGTCAATGAGCTAACGTGTTTTAATCCATGTTTTAGTAGATTTGAAAGGTGAACATACTAGTTGGTTGGTTGTGTCTGACTCTGTGACCTCATGGACTGTGTAGCCTGCCAGGCTTCTCCATTAATCGGGTTCTCCAGGCCAGAATACTGGAGTCAGTAGCTAGTCCGTCTTCCAGGGGATCTTCCCAACCCAGGGATCGAACCCATATCTCTGTGTTGAAGGTGGATTCTTTACCATCTGAGGCCAACAGGGAACCCTTCACTGGATTATGTTCTGTTTTCTCAATCACTGGTGTTCCCAGGACCTACTGTAGTGAAAGGTATGGAATTTCTGTTTTACCCAAACCTACCTGGAGTAACAGGCAAGTTTGGCCTTGGAATGTGGAATGAAGCAGAGCAAAGACTAATAGAGTTTTGCCATGAAAATGCACAGGTCATAGCAAACACCCTCTTCCAACAACATAAGAGAAGACTCTACACATGGACATCACCCGATGGTCAACACCGAAATCAGATTGATTATATTCTATGCAGCCAAAGATGGAGAAGCTCTATACAGTCAACAAAAACAAGACCAGGAGCTGACTGTGGCTCAGTTCATGAACTCCTTATTACAAAATTCAGACTGAAATTGAAGAAAGTAGGGAAAACCGCTAGACCATTCAGGTATGACCTAAACCAAATCCCTTATGATTATACAGTGGAAGTGAGAAATAGATTTAAGGGCCTAGATCTGATAGAGTGCCTGATGAACTATGGAATGAGGTTCGTGACATTGTACGGGAGACAGGGATCAAGACCACCCCCATGGAAAAGAAATGCAAAAAAGCAAAATGGCTGTCTGGGGAGGCCTTAGAAATAGCTGTGAAAAGAAGAGAGGTGAAAAGCAAAGGAGAAAAGGAAAGATATAAGCATCTGAATGCAGAGTTCCAGAGAATAGTAAGAAGAGATAAGAAAGCCTTCTTCAGTGATCAATGCAAAGAAATAGAGGGAAACAACAGAATGGGAAAGACTAGAGCTCGATAAAGGACAGAAATGGTCTGGACCTAACAGAAGCAGAAGATTTTAAGAAGAGGTGGCAAGAATACATGGAAGAACTGTACAAAAAAGATCTTCACGACCCAGATAATCATGATAATGTGAATACTCATCTAGAGCCAGACATCTTGGAATGTGAAGTCAAGTGGGCCTTAGAAAGCATCACATGAACAAAGCTAGTGGAGGTGATGGAATTCCAGTTGAGCTGTTTCAGATCCTGAAAGATGATGCTGTGAAAGTGCTGCACTCAATATGCCAGCAAATT
>SJYC01026798.1:0-12036 GCA_006408675.1 Madoqua kirkii
AGTTCTAGGTTTTGCTTTTTAAGGAATCTCCAAACTGTTCTCCATAGTGGCTGTATCAATTTACATTCCCCCCAACAGTGCAAAGGGTTTTGTTTTCTCCATACTCTCTCCAGTGTTTTTTTATTTTATTGATGGCCATTCTGATTGGTGTGAGCTGACACTTAATTGTAATTTTGATTTGTACTTCTTTAATAATTAGTGATGTTGAGCATCTTCTCATGTGTTTGTGAACCACCTGTATGTCTTGTTCAGAGAAATGTCTATTTAGGTCTTCCACCCATTTTTTTTTTTTTAATTGAGTTACTTGTCTTTTTGATACGGAGCTGCATGGACTGTTTGTATATTTTGGAGATTAATCCCTTGTCAGTTGCTTCATTTGCAAGTATTTTCTCTAATTCCGAGAGTTATCTTTTATCTTGTTTATGGTTTCCTTCACTGGGCAAAAGCTTTTAAGTTTAATTAGGTCCCATTTGTTTATTTTTGTTTGTATTTTAATTACTCCAGGAGGTGAGTCAAAAAAGATCTTACTGTGATTTATGTCAAAGAGTGTTCTACCCATGTTTTCCTCTAAGAGTTTTATGCGTCTTAAGTGTCTAGTCTTACATTTAGGTCCTTGGTCCATTTTGAGTTTATTTTTGTGTATGGTGTTATGGAGTGTTCTAATTTCATTTTTCTACATATAGCTTTTCAGTTTTTTCCAGCACCATTTATTGAAAAGACCAGGAAACTTTGAGAGTTGACTGTTAGGGCAATTGGTACGAATGCCTCTTGGCAGCTGGTTGTTAAATAGTGGATTAAACTATATTGGACGTTAGTTTCAGTTAACTTCCTCAGGAGAAGGTCACTTACCTGATAACATTCCAGGCTGTATCTGACTCTTTGTGAGCCCATGGAGTGCAGTATGCCACACCTCTCTGTCCCTCACCATCTCCTAGAGTTTGTCCAAATTCATGTCCATTGCATGGGTGATGCCATCCAACCTGCTCATCCTCTGCTATCCTCTTCTCCTTTTGCCTTCAGTCTTTCCCAGCATTAGGGTTGGTGAATAGCTGACTCATTGGAAAAGACCTTGATGTTGGAGAGAATAATAGGAGAGTTAGTTTTTATCAGGGATGTGGTCCCTTAGAGTGAAGAACTGAAGAGTACCTAGGCATTAATTGGGTAAATGTTGGGATGGTAGAGGCAAAACCCTGGCATCAGATCAGGTCACTGAAATGCTAGGAACTGAAGGGAAGGCCACAGTGATCTTAGGGGAGAAGAGGAGGGAGAGAGCCCATGGAAGTAAGATTCTAGATGAGGCCTGAGAAACAGTAAGAGGCCAGACAAGCAACGTCTTTGGATCCTAAAGAGTATCTTTAATCATAGAGGCAAAGGAAAGTCACTGAAAATGTATGAGTGACAAAGTCAGATCTGTGATCTGAATGGTTCTTTTCATCTCAATGCAGACAGGGTTGGCAGACAGCCAAGTGTGCTTGGGGAAGACCAGCAGGAAACTATAGAGCTTACAAGGCCAGATAGGACAGAGTGTGGATTAAGTGATGATGCGAAGATGGAGTGTGGAGGAGGAGGTTCAGAAGTGGTTATGAGGTAAAAATCAGTGATGGACTAAATATGAGGTCAGGAGAAGAAAAGCAAGTTGGCTAACTGATGGCAAGATTCACTGTGATTGCAAGCAGATCCGATTTGGGAGGCAGATTTCAAGTTCAATTTTGAACATGTTGGTTTTGGGTTTACTTTGAGAGAGATAATCAGAAACAACAAATTGACATTTAAAACTATTATTTTGAAGCCTAGAGGAGAGGCCAGGGCTGAAAATATACCTTTGTGTATTATAAGTATGGAGGTGGTAATGACATCATGACTATGGGTGCCATTGTTTAGGGAGTTACTAAGGAGTAATAAGAAAGCAGAGCCTTGAACCATGCCTTGAAGAACTTCATTTCACAACTGTTTGAAGGAAGATCAATTTACAGAGGATGTAAGAGTGTCACAAAAGACAGGAGTGAAACCACTCGCATCATGAAAACAAAAGGAAGATATGCTTTGCTGATAATAGAGTGACCAGCAAGGTAGATGGATTTTAATATGGATTTTAAGAAGTCCTTTGGAGTTATTGACATGATATTCATTGGTGATCTTAGCAAGAGTTATTTTTTTGTGAAGGATATGGAAAAAGATAAAAGCAGGATGAAAAGTGAGTTAGGGCTGTGAAACTGACCTCAACCAAAATAGATAAGTCTTACAGAAAGAGAATAGCAAATAGAATATGTAGTTTTGGGGAAAGGTTTTTTGTATGAGATGAGAGAGACTTGAATATGTTTAAAAGTCATTGGTGAATATTTAATTGATAGGGAGTGGGCAGCCATTTAGATGAGAAAACAGATCATGGGAGAAGGGGAGTAGGCAGGAAAGGATTTCCAGAGAGGCCTGTGTTTGCATGCTTGGTATGAAGAGGATAAAGGAGTTTCCCATTTAGGATTTTTGTTTTCCTGTAAAGCACAACACAGTATTTTTGTCTATGAGGAAACAGGGAATTTGAGCAGGGCTGAGAAAACTTGAAATATGGTAGTTGTGGTGAAGTGTGTGTGGTAGTCGTTTTGAGTAAGTAGTGGGAAATCTGGTTAATATCAAGTGTTCATTCTCCAGAAACTTCAGAATATTCATCTTATGCTGTTAAGTAAAAAATCCATGCTATATCCATGTTTTGTGAAAAATCCATGCTAAAAACATCTACGTAAGTAAGAGGAAAGTATTTGAGAAAGGTGGAAAGGATTTTTTTAAAGTGATTGATTTTCAGACTGTTTTGAGAGACTGGAAGGAAAATACTCATTTGAACATAAAAATCTAAATTTTAAAGGATCTCTGAATGTGTGTATACTTATTAAATGAAATAGATGAAGGGAAAATTTTCTTTTTTACATGAGAAAAATTGACCAATTTATCTTGTTTAAGCATTGAGGCCTTGGTTGAATTAAACATTAGAGATTATTTTAAAAGGATATCAAGGTTTGCATAAAACTATGCACTAAGGTGGCTGGATTTTTATTTTTGCAGTTGATCAAGGATGTTAGGTCTTTGCAATTTCCCTATCCTTTCAAGAAGATGGGGCTTCCCTGGTGGCTCAGAGGTTAAAGCATCTGCTTACAATGTGGGAGACATGGGTTTGATCCCTGGGTCGGGAAGATTCCCCTGGAGAAGGAAATGGCAACCCACCTCAGTATTCTTGCCTGGAAAATTCCATGGACGGAGGCGCTTGGTGGGCTACGCCCCATGGGGTCACAAAGAGTGGAACACGACTGAGCGACTTCACTTTCACTTTCAAGAAGATGAATAGATGTTTCTATGAATATAAAACTAAGCAAATAGAGCCTCCTTTTCTACCTGGTTTTTGGCTGAGAAATACAAGGGCCAAACACCTGGAGATTAGAAATGTGTCTCCAATCACTAGCAATGCTTCTTTTTAATAAGTTTGCCTCAGTTGGCTAACAGAAATTGCTTGAGTGTGAAACTTTTCATTTCTTGTGTAGAGTACATGACCACATATATTGGTGGGAGCACAGGAGCATATACAAAAGGAATTTTTTCCCCTCTTGAACAATTCTTATTTGGTTGAGGAGGGAAAGTATTCATATAAAAGTTACAAAAGAGACCTTCAGTAACTTCATAAATTCAGATGTTTAAGCTTAGAGTAAGAGAAGGATGAGATAGCAAAAAGACCTCATAAAGGAAGATTTGGGAATAAGAATATCAGAGATTTAGCTAGAGTAAGGCTCAGATCTATTAACTACTTCTAATGCACAAGCACTCTCAGGAGATTCCCATGGAGAATCACGTGGGAGATTTTAAGGGCCAGCCTGAGAGTGACATGTATCCCTTCTGTCCCATAGCACTGATCAGAAGTCAATCACACTGCCCAATGTAACTGCATTAGTGGCTGGGAAGTATACAGGCATCCCAGGGGATACTGTGGGTTTGGTTCCAGACCATGACAATAAAGCAAGTATTGCAGTAAAAGTGAGTCACATACGTTTTTTTTTTGTTTCTCATTGCATATTATGGTTATATTTACACTATCTACGACTTACCTGGTGGCTCAGACGGTAAAGCGTCTGTCTATAATGTGGGACACCCGGGTTCGATCCCTGGGTTGGGAAGATCCCCTGGAGAAGGAAATGGCAGTCCACTCCAGGACTATTGCCTGGAAAATCCCAAGGACAGAAGAGCCTGGTAGGCTACAGCCCATGGGGTCGCAAAGAGTCAGACATGACTGAGCAACTTGCACTTCACTTTCCACTTTCTATACTATCTATCAACTGTGTGAGAGTATTATGTCTAAAATCAACCCCCAATGTATACATCTTAATTTTAAAAATGCATACGTGTGTGCTAAGTCACTTCAGTCATGTCCAACTCTTCGCGACCCCAACTCTATAGTCCGGGCTTGTCTGTTCTTTGGATTTCCCAGGCACAAATACTGGAGTGGGTTGCCATTTCCTTCCCCAGGGGATCTTCCTGACCCAGGGATTGAAACTGTGTCTCTCAAGTCTCCTGCATTTGTAGGCAGGTTCTTTACCACTACTGCCATCTGAGAAGTCCCAGTGAAAAAAATACCTTTTTGCTAAAAAAATGCTAATCGACCTCTGAGCCTTCAGTGAATCATACTCTTTTTGCTGATGGAGGGTCTTGCCTCAGTGTTGATGGCTACTGATTGATCAGATGGTGGTTGCTCAAGGCTGGGGTGGCTGTGCTAATTCTTTAAAATAAGACAACAAAGATTTCCCAATGACTGACTCTTCTCTTCACAAAAGTTTTCTATGTAGCGTGTAATACTGTTTGATAGCTTTTCACCTTCTGGTGTCAATCCTCTCAAACCCTGCTGTGGCTTTATCAACCACATTTATTTAACATCCTAAATCCTTTGTTGTAATTTCAACAATCTCCACCAGTAGTAGATTATATCTCAAGAAACCAGTTTCTTTGCTGATCGATAAGAAGCAATTCCTCATCTGGTAAAGTTCTATCATGAGATTGTGAAATTTAGTCACATCTTTAGGGTCCACTTCTAATTCTAGTTCTTTTGATGTTTTCACCACATCTGTAGTTACCTCCGTCACTGAAGTCTTGAACCCCACCAAGTCATCACATAAGGTTGAAATCAGCTTCTTCCAAACTCCTGTTAATATTGATATTTTTACCTCTTCCTATGGATGATGAAATGTTTTTACTGGCATCTAGAATGGTGGTTTTGTATTTAATTTGTCCACATACATCAAAGGAATCACTATCTGTGGCAGTTATGGCCTCACAAAATGGTTATCTTAAATAAGATCTGAAAATGAAAATTTCTCCTTAATCCATGGGCTGCAGAATGAGTGTTGTATTTGCAGGCAATAAAACCAACATTAATTTTGTTATACATCTCCATCAGAGCTCTTGGGCGACAAGAAACTCTGTGAGTGAGCAGTAATATTTTGAGAGAAGTCTTTTTTTTTTTTTTTTCGAGCAGTGGGTCTCAACAGTAGGCTTATAATATTCAGTAAACCACTTTTTCAACAGATAGCCTGTCATCCAGGCTTTGTAGTTCCATTTATAGAGCAAAGAGTAGATTTAGCATAATTCTAAAGAGGCCTAGGATTTGCAGAATGGTAAATGAGTATTGACTTCAACTTAAAGTCACCAGCTGTATTAACCCCTAACAAGAGGGTCAACTTATCCTTTGTAGCTTTGTAGCCAGGCATCGATTTCTCCTCTCTAGCTAGGAAAGTCCTAGATGGCATCTTCTAATAAAAGCTCTTTCATCTCCACTGAAAATCTATTCTTTAGTGTAGCCACCTCCATCCATTATCTTAGCTAGATCTGGACTACTTGCTGCAGCTTCTACATCAACACTTACTGCTTCACCTGGCACCTTTCTGTTATGTAGATAGCTTCTTTCTGAAATGCTGTGAACCAGCCTCTGTTAGCTTGAAAGTTTTCTTCTTTCTCACCTCCTTTCAGCTTCCTCACCTCTCTCAGTCTTCATGGAATTAAAGAGTTAGGGCCTTGCTCTAGATTGGACTTCAGTTTGGGGGAATGTTTTGGCTGATTCCGTTTTCTGTCCAAATCACTAAAACTTTCTCCATATCACCAATAAGTCTGTTTTACTTTCTTATTATTTGTGTGTTCACTGGAGTAACAGTTTTAATTTCCTTCCAGAACTTTTCCTTTGCATTCATAGCTTATGTTTGCCTCAAAACCTCTAGCTTGCAGCCTATTTCCGCTTTCTACATGGCTTCCTCCCTAAACTCAGTCATTTCTAGTTTTTGATTTAAAGAGAAAGATATGCAACTTTTCCTTTCACTTAAATACTTAGAAACCACTGTAGGGTTATTAACTGGCCCAATTTCAATACTGTGTCTCTCAGTAGGGAGGCCTATGAAGAAGGAGAGATCCAGGGGTGCGGCCAGTCAATGGAGTTGGAATGTATGCAACATTTATAGATTAAGTTCACTGTCTTATGTGGGTGAAGTTCAAGGGACCTCAAAATAATTACAAGAGTAATATCAAAGGTCATTGATCAGAAATCACTATAACAAATGTAATAGTAATGAAAAAGTTTGAAATATTGTGAGAATTGCCAAAAGGTGACATAGAGACAGGAAGTGAGCCAATGCTCTTGGAAAAAAGGCACCGATAGACTTGCTTGACAAAGCATTGACACAAGCCTTCTGTTTGAAAAAATACACTACTTGAAAACACAATAAAATGAGGTGTGCCCATAGTTGAGCCGTGTGCCTGAGATGTAGGTTTGCTTAGCATCTAACCAGTCTCTGCTATGTGCCCATTAGAGCATCATAGAAGAAATTTTACCCCCTCTTCCTCAGTCATAGACTCTTTAGACTTCCTCCCTCAGGGGAGATACCTGATCAGTTCTACCAGGAATCAGTCATATGTGATTGTTTCCAAATCTTCTACCATCTGGCCATTATTTTTTAGCAAACATTCTTGTTTTTTAATTTTTCTTCTCAAAATGAGATGTTCACAGTAAAATGGAATTCTCTAGATGTTCAGTTCAGTTCAGTTGCTCAGTCGTATCCAACTCTTTGTGACCCCAGCAACACGCCAGGCCTCCCTGTCCATCACCAACTCCTGGAGTTTACCCAAACTCATCTCCATTGAGTCGGTGATGCCATCCAGCCATCTCATCCTCTGTCATCCCCTTCTCCTGCCCTCAATCTTTCCCAGCATCAGGGTATTTTCCAGTGAGTCAGCTGTTTGCATAAGGTGGCCAAAGTATTAGAGTTTCAGCCTCAGCATCAGTCCTTCCAATGAACATTCAGGACTGATCTCCTTTAGGATGGACTTGGTGGATCTCCCTGCCATCCAAGGGATTCTCAAGAGTCTTCTCTAACACCACAGTTCAAAAGTATCAATTCGTTGGCACTCAGCTTTCTTTATAGTCCAATTCTCACACCCATACATGACTACTGGAAAAACCATAGCCTTGACTAGACAGACCTTTGTTGGCAAAGTAATGTCCCGGCTTTTGAATATGCTGTGTAAGTTGGTCATAACTTTCCTTCCAAGGATAAGCATCTTTTAATTTCATGGCTGCAGTCACAATCTGAAGTGATTTTAGAGACCCCCAAAATAAAGTCGGACAATGCTTCCACTGTTTCCCCATCTATTTCCCATGAAGTGAAGGGACCAGATGCCATGATCTTTGTTTTCTGAATGTTGAGCTTTAAGCCAACTTTTTTACTCTCCTCTTTCACTTTCATCAAGAGGCTCTTTAGTTCTTCTTCAGTTTCTGCCATAAGGGTGGTGTCATCTGCATATCTGAGGTTATTGATATTTCTCCCAGCAATTGATTCCAGCTTGTGCTTTATCTAGCCTAGTGTTTCTCATGATGTACTCTGTATATAAGTTAAATAAGCAGGATGACAATATACAGCCTTGATGTATCCCCTTTCCTATTTGGAACCAGTCTGTTGTTCCATGTCCAGTTCTAACTGTTGCTTCCTGACCTACATACAGATTTCTCAAGAGGTCAGGTGGTCTGGTATTCCCATCTCTTTCAGAATTTTCCACAGTTTATTGTGATCCATACAGTTAAAGGCTTTGGCATAGTCAGTAAGACAGAAACAGGTGTTTTTCTGGAACTCTCTTGCCTTTTCAATGATCCAGCCGATGTTGGCAGCTTGATCTCTGGCTCCTCCTCTTTTACTAAATCCAGCTTGAACATCTGGAAGTTCGTGGTTGGCATATTGCTGAAGCCTGGCTTGGAGAATTTTGAGCATTACTTTATTAGTGTGTGACATGGGTGCCATTGTGCAATAGTTGAGCAATCTTTGGCATTGCCTTTCTTTGGGATTTGAATGAAAATCTTCTGGATGGGCTCCCCCCAAATGCTGTAAAGTGGGATTATTTTATTTGATTCATAACTATAAGGCCAAAGAGAGGGCCAGTATTGGGAAGACTTCCCATTGAGAAGCAGATAATGGAATCCCATAAAGAAGATCATTTGAAGGATGAAAGGGGATGCCATTTCTATTGGGCAGCTGTATCAAGCATTTGTGGTTATAGATTATTCTTACCTACTTCCCAACAAAGAAAAAAAAGTACATGTACACACGAATTAACCAGTTCATTTATACAAAGTTTTAAGTGATCTCAAGGAGAAAGAAATGCTTTCAAATATTATTACATTTGTGTTAGATTTTGGATTTAAATGAGGAAAAAACACCAAGAACTTCTGTATTTAAAATCTTTTTATTGCAATGTAACCCATTCCACTGGTCTTACGTAGTGATGTAAGTGTTGCATTCAATAATCTAGCTGGTAGTGAACATGCTTAAATAGTATGTAAGTGAGTTATCACTGCTTTGTGGAAATAAAAGTTGTCACTGTACATTATCACATCAATTAGATAAGAAACTATCTTGCCATTTCAACATATCCCAGTGGCCTGAGTTCCAGATGTCTACATCTAGTGACCCTTGAAGAGAGAAATAATGCATCTTTTCTTTCTTTTTTTTTCTTTTCTTTTGAAGTAGCTGTGCTTTCACTATTCTCTACTGAGAAATATTATAACCCAAGGCAAGTGCTCATTCTTATCAGAGGAAAGAATTTATTAAAAACAATCTATGTCTAAATTCCAAGAAGAGAGAAAAACCTATGGATCTCTTTGTATAATCTACCAATGTGCTTACCTATTTCAAATTTATTTTTCCTAAATTAAGTTTGTAATGTCAAGGTTTCAGTGTACAGGAATTCTTTTGTTCAATGGTTTATGGCTAGACTTGTGAACAGTGACTACCACACTTCTATTTTTCTACAAATGTGGTTGCTCTTGGGTGTTGGCATTGTATCAAACAGAATTCGTTAAAATTATAATTCAAATTTAGTTTCCTGTTATGATTCCTGTTTGTTCTTGTCACCAGGTTATCTCTAAGGAGAAGATGCCAGAGGAGGGACAAAAATATTTGTGCATAAACACAGACACTAATACATAAATACTGGTTTGTGTATTAGTGTCTTTTTTTCTTGGTTCTCCCCAATAAGGTTTAAGTGATACTAACAGATATTCAAAAGGCACTTTAGAATAAACAAAACAGTGAGTATCTAGGCAGAAAGCCATATACTTTCAGATCTCAACATGTTTATAATATATATGAAGACAGAAACACAGAAACAATATAAATAACTATATTCTACTTGGTTATTATCTGTCAAGTTATTATTTTTCAGGGAAGAGTTTAACCATAGATGCATCATTAAGAGGATATTAAGGGCACATGGTGATGGTGGTGGGGTATGTTTGTTACCTAGGAAAAAGCATTGAGAATCTAGGGGAATTTTCAATTTCGAATCCCTGTGCTCTGTCACAGGGTATTTGTTTTGCTGACTGAATGCTCTTTGGGTATCTGGAAGAAAAAAGATGGTAAAAACTACAGATGTAATTTTCTTCTTTGGCTTTTTCCATAATACCATAAATATGAACCGTGCTGAGTTAGGGTGTAACATTCATTGAAGAATATTCTGAACTGCACTCTGAACACATCTTGGCCTCTGTGACATCATTTAGAAACCCAAGACTTTGTGGGGTTTCTGACTTTTCTATTTATATGATGGGTTGGTAATCTTTTAATGACATTAGTTTTGTGACCAGTTACCAAAGATTTGTTATTGTTTTTAGAAAATTAGGCTATTGTTACATGTCTATAGTAAGGTTAAAAACAGCCCAGAAAAGTGTGTGATAGGATAGTTCAGAAACCTCCTCTCCTGGATATTTGATACTATGGAATTCAACAAGGATTGTTGGATACTTCTCAAAATAAAATTAATTTAAATTCAGTCTTACAAAAGGTTATGTTATAGAATATATTGGAAAAAAGAAGGTTAGTTGGAAAGTCAAACATACTAGAATTTGGTATCTACCAGACTTTTGGATATAAGGCAAAATTTATATTTTCTTTTCCTCAATAGCATTTTATGAGATTAAATATTCCTGTTCTACATAAATAGAATAGAAACATCTCTCTTTTTAAGTGGCATAAAAATAAGAAATGGCCCCTGTACAAAAAGAGTTTTAAAATTTCTCCTTGCTATATCATTTTGGTTAATTTAGGGGGCATAATTTGTGGGGACATTGTGATTGTTTTTTCTTTAAAAATTTTAATTGTTATTTAATTGGAGAATAATTGCATCACAATGTTGTGTTGGTTTCTGCAGTGCAAATCAGCCATAATTATATATATATATATCATCTCCCTATTGAGCCCCATTCCAGCCCCTCATCCTAGCTTGTCAGAGAACACCAAGCTGAACTCTCCCCATGCAACATAGCAGCTTCCCACTAGCTATCTATTTTACCTATGGTAGTGTATATATGTCAATGCTACTTTCTTAACTCATCCCACTCATTGGAAAAGACCCCAATACTAGGCAAGATTGAAGGCAGGAGAAGAAGGGGATGATAGAATGGGAGATGGTTGGATGGCATCACCAACTCCATGGACATGAGTTTAAGCAAGCTCTGGGAATTGGTGATGGACAGGGAGGCCTGGCATGCTGCAGTCCATGGGGTCATAGAGAGTTAGACATGACTGAGCGACTGAACTGAGCCAAAGCTAGTGTGATCCTGAAAATAGTGAAAGTGTTAGTTGCTCAGCCGTGTCCAACTCTTTGTGACCCCATGGATTGTAGCCTGCTGGTCTCCTTTGTCTGTGGAATTTTCCAGGCAAGAATACTGGAGTGGGTAGCCATTCCTTTCCTTAGGAGATCTTACTGACCCAGGGATTGAACCCAGGTCTCCTGCATTGCAGTCAGATTCTTTTACCATCTGAGCCATCAAGGAAGCCCAGTGTGATGCTGAGACAGTGGCAAACGAAGGATGAGGAGGAAGGAAAATGATGGACTAGTAAATGCAGGCAGAGTTGATGCGCATCCATAGTTCCAGTAGCATGATTGATGAGCTGCTTAATTTCAAATGGTTTGTCTTGCTGAATTTGGAGTCTAGCCTCTGGCACTTAGCCTCTCCCTTTGTGACTTGAGTATTTTCTGGGCCTGTACATGCCAGTTGTCTTCATAGCTTGTTGTGATTTATTTATCTTGACATTCTTCAGTGATTTGAAACGTCACATTTTCTTATACTGAAATTTTATACCATACATATTTAGCCTATGAATCTTTGGCAGCTAATCTTTTTCTTGCCGTCATTTGTCTTTCTTGTCTGAAGCTGGTATTGTGTTTTAATTGTTATAGGTCTCTAATACTCTATTATTTAAAATGGCATAATTCCCGTTATTTGTTTTTCCTTTGATATTTTAAAAAAAAAGAGTGACTATGAAAAATAATTCTGCTTTTGTCTTTTGTTTTAAGTATTTGTATCTCTTACTTAGTTGTAAACTTGTCAGTTTCTTTTAATTACATTTTATGTAAATATTTTACTTATGTGAAATTGTTAGTCACTCAGTCGTGTCTGACTCTTTGCAACCCCATGAACTGTCACCTGCCGAGCTCCTCTGTCCATGGAATTCTCCAGGCAAGAATACT
>SJYC01026804.1:0-37574 GCA_006408675.1 Madoqua kirkii
ATGTCAATAAAAGTCATAAACTGAACTAAAAATCTTAACAAAAGAGAATAAAAAAGGGAAAACATTGAACTCTTTCTTCCTTTAATATTTGTGATAACTTTTTAAGACAAATATTGTTATTTTTACTTTTTAGATTAGGAAGCCATGGTTCTAGAAGATTCATAATGTGCTTGAGGCCACACAGATATTTTTGTTTCTGCCACTATTGGTAGGCATTTTACAAAAAAGGATTTCATGGTAAATAATTTTTGAAAAACAGCTTATCACATTACTATCTTCTAGAGATTAAGCTCTGAGAGTTTGTGCAGAGATAAATATTTTCAGCCTCCCTTTAACCCAAAATTTCTCAAAATTATAACATGATGGGAAATGTGTGTGTGTTTGTGCGTGTGTATGTTTGTGTGTTCTTGCTACCTTTGTGAGCACACGAATGTTCTATGGGAAGCATTTTGGAAAAGATATCAAAAGCTATAATGGAACTAAGCCAATAAATGGAATTTAATAGAGAGCAATTTAAATCTGGCATTGGATAGTCTCAGAATCTCCATAGCTCTATTTAAAGAAGAAATTGGATATTTTAAAAGTCTGATTATGCAGGAACAAAATTCAGGGCAACAATGTCATTAAAATGCCCAGGAGCAGGGCTATCATGAGTCAAAAGATGATAACAAAGCTGAAAGTCAATGAAATCTCAGGTTATATTAATAACAGTATAATGCCAATATCAAGTGAGGCATGTCTGACCCTGGATAAAACCGTGAAATAGAATGTTTACAAATTAAAGAAGAATCGGACATTGACAATGTCTAAAGTTCTAGGAACAATGTCACATGACATTACTGGGGAATCTGAGAATATTTTAAAGGAGCCTTGGGTCTGCTGAGGGGAGGTAGTTATCTTTCATAGTTAAAAGATTGTCATAAGGATAATGGTGTAGATTTAGTCAGTGTTTTTCTAGAGTGATGAACAAGGACTAACAAACTATAGTGACAAGGGATTAAGTTTATTATTACACATGATAAAATGATTCACTAAGATATCTGAGAAAAATATGGGTTGATGAATGATTAGACTTCTTATATAGTCTCTTAGAAGTTACCAAAGACTAGAGGCATTGTCCAGTTACTTCATTTAATAGAGGTTCGCTCTGGAAATTCATTAATGAAAAAGGAAGTCTCCAGTTATCAAAGTATGTTCCCAGACAAGAAGACTAGAATGGGTTATCATTTCCTACTCCAGGGGATCTTCCTGGCCTAGGAGTCGAACACACATCTCTTGCATGGCAGGCAGATTCTTTTCCACTGATTCACTAGGGAAATCCCAGAAATCCCATAGCTGTGTTTAAAGAAGAAATAGAACATTATATACTGATGTCCAGAATTCAAACATCTTTAGCTATCAAAGAACTGTTCTGTTGACCCAACACAGCAACTCCAGTGATTGGCTTTGCTTTTGACTGGGCTTCTCCTCTCTGCTACTCCAGCAACTTTGATCTGTCCCACGATTAAGTTCCTTCCAATTATCAAACTACATTCTTTCAAGCAACTGTAGAGTACTTGTTTGGTGCTCAGAAGAAAATTGGGCATTTGAATTTCAGGCACCTTTCTAGATTACAAACTCACCACTAGCCAATTGTTCAGCTTTGATTTTCACCATTCTCTTCTTCATACGTTTCCCATTTGATTGCCCTTCACAACTCATATGTATACAACAACTAATTCTATATTTCTTATTCATTTTTGCAAATCACACTGATTTACCACTCAGATAATAAATCCTAGGGGAAATATCCAAGAGATTGAGCATCTACAATGTATCAGGTTCCCAAGCCTAAGGATACCACAGTCAATAAGACAGATGAGTATCCTGTTTGCACAATTCTAATTTAGTCACTAAACAATGAAGTAAATGAATAGTTAATTCCAGAGATAAGTGTTATAAAGAAAAGAGGCTGGGTAACAGAATAAGGAAAAACAACAGAGATGGGGACATGGAAGAGCTTATTTCTACTCTCACAGCAGACTCTGAGAAGTGAAGAACTGAGTGATGAGATGCCTTCCGCTTGAACACTGGGAGGAAAAATGGTTAAAGTAGAGGGAACCATGATGGTAAGCACGACATGTTAAGATGGGGTCAGTGTGAGGAACCAGAGCCAGGTTCTGCAAGGATGTAGAAACCTTGAGAATGAGTTTGTATTTAACCTAAAGGGCTTCCTTGGTGGCTCAGATGGTAAAAGCGTCTGCCTACATTGCAGGAGACCCAGGTTCGATACCTGGGTCGGGAAGATCCTCTGGAGAAGGAAAGGCAACCCCCTCCAGTGCTCTTGCCCGGAAAATTGCATGGACCAAGGAGCTTGGTAGGCTACAGTCCATGGGGTTGCAAAGAGTCGGACATGACTGAGCGACTTCACTTCACTTCACTTCAATGGGAACAAGCAACTGAAGAGTTTCTAGCAATGGACCAGGAGGATCTAATTTACATTGTTAAGAGCTTACTCTGGTTATTTAGCACATAGGAATGGAAGTACAGAAGTTATTTAGTCTTTTGAAACATTCAGTAATACAGACAAAACATAGTTGATGGCTTGGACTATCATTGAAAGTGGGTCCAGAGAAGAAATGGTGGTGGTCAGATAAGAGGTGAGAATAAGAGGTGGTCAGATTCAGGATATATTTTGGAAGTGAAGTCAATGGGTTTTTTGATTGATGTGATGTGTGAAATCAAAATGAGGAGCTGAGGCAACAATTTTTGTACTTTATTCTTCAGCCTATTTCATACCAGTCTCTGCACTGCATGGTAAGTGTTCAAAATTGATAACAAAAATAAAGTATCTAAGTAAGAGAAGGTTTGAAAATGAGAAAGGGTCTACTTGATATTAGAGAATTATAAAAGAATGCATTGTGAGACTGGTATAGAAATAAAAGTAAAGACTGTCTCTAATTCTGTGATCACTGTAGAAAGACCAGGGCTTCTGCATTTGTGGGATTTTCCATGTCTTTCCTCTATTCTACCTCAGTTTCTATATTTTAAACAGGACAATACATTTTTCACAATGTTTCATTAAGTGCTACTGCCTTATTATATAATTTGATACAATTTGGTCAGCATAGATATGGACAAAGAAAAGGTAAAGAAAATGAAAGTAAAATAATATGTAAAGGCATAGGAGATGAAAGAAATAGAGGGGGAGAGCCTGAAACATCCTTGGAAAATACAAAGCAAATTCATTTCTAATCATCAGCTCTTGTGTACTTTTGAACCGAGGAAGTTTTGAGCTGAGTGAGCTAAAAAGGTGGCCAAGACTGATAACATGTCTTTGTTAATAGAAAAATTTTAAGTGGATCGACTTGAGGGAGGCAAATTTAGAAGTCCTCTAATGAGCTTCTCAGAAAAAAAAAAATCTGAACCTAACATTTGGCTCATAAGTTAGTTTTCTTATTGAAAGAAGAGTCTAGTGAAACAAATTTTACAAAATGCTGAAAGAAAACGTCTACAGAGTTGAGACTCCAAACCACTGCACTTCAGGTCTTTCTAATTTTTTTTTTCATCCTCTTTGTTGGTTAATCTAGAAACTATGCATCAGGCTTCTAGGCAATACAAAGCTCTGAATGCTTTGTGATAGACATTTGAAAAAAATCACAGTATGTCTATCAAATCTTATATTTGTGGAGGCGAACAGTAAAAACCAGGAGAATGAGTCTGCAATCTGTATTTGTTCTACAAGGATAATGCCCAGAACCTTTTGTGCTAGAGGAAGAATAGCACAGGATCTCAGGCCATGTCCTTGAAGTATTAATACAAATGTGATCGCACAAGACTTCCCATGGAAGATCTGCTTAGACCTTGGTATTTTGGTAAACCAAGTTTCGCAGCCTTATAAATGCTGCAGGGAAATTTTAGTAAGAATCTCATGAAAGTAGACAGATTGTAGAAAACATTACAAAGCTTTACTTCTTTAAGTCTCAAGGTAATTGTAAGCATCTGATTTTACCACCTCATTAATCTGGGAAACAGTCAGCTCCTTTTAACCATGGATAAAGAGTAAGAGGAATTTAAAGTTTCAAAGCTCTACACTCTTCTAACCCAGTTTTTCAAACAGTTACAGAAACTATTTTGTCAACATAAGTAAATAAAATAAAGTGGTACTTGAGTTAAAAACAAAATATTTATATAGAACTTTTCATAGTGAAGTGGCCAAGGTAAATGGGATAGTGGGGTCAGTTGGAGAGATACACATTATTTTTATATAAAATATAATAAAAGTAGTGACATTAAATAGAGAACAACTTTTCCTTCTTATTGGTCATCAGCAATTACCGATGTGCCCCTCTGGAAAAAAAATATATTTTCCATCAACGGGGGAAAAATTACTAGTATATCTGGATGGTTAAAGTAAACCTGGGGAAAAAATGTCAGAATCTAAAGCTTAATTCACATGTTTAAGCTGCTTTAAACATCTTGGGGCTTCCCAGGTGACGCTAGTGGTAAATAACCTATCTACCGATGCAGGAGACATAAGGGATGTGGATGTGGGCTCGATCCCTGGGAAGACTCCCTGGAGGAGGAAATGGCAGCCCACTCCAGTATTCTTGCCTGGAGAATCCACATGGACAGAGGAGCCTGGCACGCTACAGTCCATAGGGTTGCAAAGTGTCAGACATGACTGAAGTGACTTAGCACACACGCACAAGCTACTTTATTGGGAAGCATGCCCTACTGCAAAAAGAGCATGGAGTATACAGTAAGAAAGACATGTTTGCCTCCATGCTCCATCACTAACCAGCCAGGTCATCTCAGGCCAGTTGCTTCACTTTTCTGAGCCCCAATGTCCTTAACTGTAAAATTAAGACTCAGAAATTAACCTCATTGGAGTTGCTCAAAGATGTAAATGAGACATCACCTTGGAAGCATTTGATTCATGATATGTAATGCTTCGGGGCTTCCCTGGTGGCTCAGGTGGTAAAGAACCTGCCTGCAATGCAGTAGACCTGAGTTTGATCCCTGGGTCGGGAGGATCTCCTGGAGAAGGGAATGGCTACTGGCTACTCCAGTATTCTTGCCTGGAGAATCCCTTGGACAGAGGAACCTGGTGGGCTACTTTGTAGCCCATGGGGCCGCAAAGAATTGGACACAACTGAACAACTAACACACACACACACACACACACACATACACACAATACCTAGAGTATCTTCACATCTAATTCATTGCATCATCACTATTATAGTTGGCAAAACTATATCAGTTTGTACATACAGAACAGCATCTATTTGAGAAATAAGAAAATTAAATGAGTCCCATAATTTTATTTTCCCTTAAAGTACTGAATGCTACTTTGTAATTATGCTGAGGCACTTTATTATTAGCAATGAGTTGTGTGTGCTCAGTCCTTAGCTATAAATTAACCATCTCTTTACACAAATACACAACTTTTTAGCTTAGAAGCTCAAGACAAAGGATAGTGAGAAACTAGCCTTTTTTTAATAGACTTAGGGATAAATGGAATAAGTGAAAGTAAAAGGCTACAAAAATAAACGATTTCTTCTGTCTCAAAGGCATTTTAAAAGAGACTATCTAAAGAAGAGCACCAAGTGTGGGCTTATTTAAGGTGAACATATTTGGAAAGTAATGGTCTAAGTTATAAATACTCAAGTAGGGTTATTTATAAATAAAGAGAAATTCTAGAATCAATAAAGAATTTTCCAACTTTCACACTTTTAAAAGAGTTGGGGAGATAAAAGCCAAAGTGTGGCAGTTTTTAAACATAATTAACATTTACTGACTCTTCCTTATAGACCAGGCACTAAACTGAGAGCTTACATTAACGATCTCATTTCATCACCCAATAGCTTTGTAATCTGTGTAATAAATTTTGACCTTGATTTTAAGCATAAAGAATAGGCCAAGATCATACAATTATGAGACACAAACACTAGCATCTGATTCCAAAGTCCAGGCATTCAACCCTTTCACTATGCTCTTTAACAACACCAGTAGATCTCATGAGCTTCTGCTCAAACATTTCCGCTTACCAATAAAAGCCTCCTGATGTTTAACCATAACTTTCAAGATCAAAGTCTTCAAAATGAGCAGCATAATATTGGACACAGTCTGACAATTTGTGCTCACTTTCTTCAAGAGCTTGTGAAAGTCTGCAGATTGAGCTTTGTTTTTTTTCAAGTGAATTCATTTTCTAAAATTCCATTTTCTTTTCCTCTTGCAAGTATCAGCAGGTATAAATTTCAGTAAACTATGATTTATTAGATTGATTTGCAGGAATCTCCTCTTCTTATGTAATCTCTTGCTTTTAGTGAAGATATAAATTATTTCTTTTTATAGGTAGCATTTATTGAGTGTAAGTATGTGTCAGGCACAGTGCTAAGCTCTATGCGTAGCTTACTCAGTTTGATCCTCACCAGCCTCTATATGTTGCTATTATCTCTGGGATATGTCTGAAGAAACGAGACTCAGAAAAGGTAAGTGTCTTGTCCAACATTAGAAAGCTTTCAGAAAGAGATAGGATTTGATTCCAGAGCTATGGGACTACAAGTTCAAACTTTTAGTCATTATAAAGTTGGGTTAATGTCACTTTTCATGAGCTGAGTGTACCTTGTATAAGACAGAAAAATTTAATGATCCACAATCTCCTCATATGAAAAATGGAAATGATGATATATTGGGTTGGCCAAAAAGTTTGCTCAGGCTTTCTGTAATATCTTATGAAAAACCCAGATGAACTTTTTGGCCAACCTAATAACTAGCTCTTAGATTATGACCAGTAAATATGAGATAACATATGTGTGATAGCTTAAAGAGTACTAGAACATATGTAGTAAGTATTAAATAAATACAAACTAAATTTTTAATTCTACCCAGTAGTGTTTTTTAATAGAAATGATAAGTACTATATAGATATGTTTGGGTGTATCTCAGATTTTATGAACACCAAGTTTCAATAATGGCAGGACAGAGAAGCTTCCTGGAAAGACTTCTATCTAATTATCTACCGTTAAAATGCTACTGTTGGTGTTGGTTAATCTTGCTTGGACTTGTCTTTTGGCTCAAGCCTCACTCTCCATGTGAGCTATTGTATAAGTCCTAAGGAGAGGTGAGGCTATAAGTAAAAGCTCCCACAGTATTACAGAGTTTTTGTGAGTCAAAATATCTGTAAAACCCTGATGGGAAAAAAAGAAATGCAAGGCGTCACTCTCTATGATCAAAGTAACACGGAGGAAAGACAGTCCCCTAAAAATGTTTTTCTGGGAAGAAGTTCATAGAGTTTAAACCCTTCCTCTTTCTTTGTTGTTTGGGTTTGCCTCCTTAGATGGTATCTCAAACCACGGCAAAGGACCATCCTGCAGGCTCACATTGAAAAAGAAGCAGGCCTTGAATTTAACCCCATCCTTCTAAAATCATTTGGTTTGGAATTTCAGGAAAATATGTCAAAGTTATATTTATTCTTTAGTTTTCCTTGAAATCTACCAAAAGTGCTCAAAAAGTTTTACTGGGGAGAAACATTACACTCACAAGGTCAGAAAAGAGCTAGTAAACAAACACTTTAAAAAAAAATCAAATTGAACAATCACACAAAATCTACTGAGTTCAGTTTGGTAAAATGTAGCCAAAAATGAGGGAAGAAGATATAAACTTAAGCATCTTGAAGTAAGCCAAAGGATCACTCAAAGACTCTTCCAGTGGCATTTTATATAACCTAAGGAGGATTAAGGGCATGGCTTCTGAAGAAGACTCATGGTACAGTCCTAAGAAAGTCAAAGCCAACATCATGCAAGTAGAACAGGAGAACTGCCACCAAGGCTGGGATATCTGACCTCTAACTACCATCTGGAGGTAACATGAGAAAGAGGATAAAAGAGGAACAAAAACCAGATTTGCAGTTAAGGATGAATGCAACTGAGCAGAAATAAATCTGGAATGATCACTTAAGACCATGGTAAGCCAATATGCTCTACTGAAACCCAATATGGTCTCTGCCTAGTTCACCTGCTCACACTGAAAGGAAACATGCTATCAGGTCAGAAAACTATGTTGAATTGATGAGGACTTGTGAGGCAACATTCCTGATCTGAAGCTGTCCATGACTCCAGCTCAGACCTGGGGTGCATGGTCCACACTACTCTAAGGCACAGGTGAACATTAACTTCCTCATTCAGGAAGGGGAATAAGACACTTAAGATTCCAACATGGGAACCTAGCCAAAAGCCACGATTTTTTTAAAAAATGAATAAAAAGATAAGAACAGCAAAAAATCTAAGAGTACCCTATGAAATGGAAATAAAAATTAAGCTCTTATAAAATTAAAAGGATTATGAACTCTGAAAAAGGATTCAGTGAAGAGCTACAGTGATCAAGAACACACCAAAGAAATAAATCACCCTGGTTAAGAGTAACCAGAAACAATAGGTTGTATCATCAAAGTCTTCAGTTGAAACTATTAGGTACAGAATAAAAAACAGCTATGTACTATATATTTTTTTAAATAAAAATATTGCTTTTTTAAATGAGCAAGGGTCAAGAGTACTAAGTAATGATGAGAATTTTAAAAAGAACTGAGTAGAACATTTAGAGAACATAACCACTGAAATTAAACATTTAGTGGATGGATTAAATAGGAGTTTAGATCCAGTACATCTGTGGCTAATTCATGTCAGCGTATGGCAAAACCAATGCAGTATTGTGAAATGGAATAAAGTATTAAATTAAAAAAACATAAAATAAAATAAAAAATAAAAAAAGAAAGAATAATCTGAAGAAATTATCCAGAATTAGTTAAATGTGAAGAAATCAAGATGGAAACATAGTGAAACTAGGAGATGGAAAATGCAAAATAGAGGTAAAAACACAGAAGCATAGAATGGCATTATCTAACACACATCTAATTAAATATGCAGAAGGAGAAAAATAAAATGGAGGTAAGGTGATATTCAAGAGATATAGCTGAAAATTTTCCAGAACTGATAAAAAAATAAGAAGTCCAAATATAGAAAGCAGAATATGTACCAGTCAAGATAAATAAAAGAAATCAACACCTGGACATATAGCAGTAAAAAGGGTAGATAATAATAGATAAGAAGATACTAAAATTATTCACTTAGAAAAAAAAACAGAAAGGAAAATAAACTGATAGCAGATTTCTGAATGGCAAAAATTTAATAAAGTCATAAAATCTTCAATGTGTTGAGAAAATATGCTGCTGCTAAGTCGCTTCAGTCATGTCCAACTCTGTGCGACCCCATAGACGGCAGCCCACCAGGCTCCCCCATTCCTGGGATTTTCCAGGCAAGAACACTGGAGTGGGTTGCCATTTCCTTCTCCAATGCAGGAAAGTGAAAAATGAAAGTGAAGTCACTCAGTCATGTCCCACCCTCAGTGACCCCATGGACTTCAGCCTTCCAGGATCCTCCGTCCATGGGATTTTCCAGGCAAGAGTACTAGAGTGGGTTGCCATTGCCTTCTCTGGAGAGAATATGCTACATGCCTAAAATCATGCCACATGCCTAAAATTATGAATCTATAAAAAAATCTTTATTTTGAAAAATGTGAAATGAAGATTGCTTTTATATTTAAAAAAAAGAAGATTCACCACTAGATTTTTACTAAAAGATCTTTTTCTGGATCATTATTCAGAAAAGAGAAAATGATCTCAGGCTTGCCTGAGATTCAAGAAACAGTAAAAATTAATCAAGATTAGGGTAATAAAAATTGTATTTACAAAATAAGAGTTATTATATTTAATTTGTATAATTAGACAGAATTGAAATACTGGAAAATAATAGAATGCAAGTCAAGAGGAGGGTGATCAGAGTTAATGGATAATATTTTGTATAATATTCTTTCTTTCATCAAAAGAGACGGGTTGCAAAGAGTCAGACACGACTGAGCGACTTCACTACATTATTGGCTTATGATAGATCCCCCTCTAAACTTACATTTTGCTCAGGAGAATAAACCTAATTTTCAATTTCAGAGTTTCAAGCAATAAATGATCCAATTTAAATTGTCTAAAAAAACTAAAACCAATCCACTCCAGTAACTAGCTGCCTCTATCTTGCTTTACATCACTATTATTTCTTGATTTGAAATCTATGCCAGCTTTCTTTCATCTCCAATGCTTACCCCCATTTTCATGTTAGTGAAAGTATTACTCATTTTTGGACTCCTTGAACTGCAGGGTTCCCACTCCTTCACTATTTCTTGGAGCTTGCTCAAACACATGTCAACTGAATCCGTGATGCCATCCAATCATCTCATCCTCTGTTGCCCTCTTCTCCTCCTGCCCTCAATCTTTCCCAGAATTAAGGTCTTTTCCAATCAGTTAGCTCTACGCATTGTGTGGCCAAAGTATTGGAGCTTCAGTATTAGTGCTTCCACTGAATATTCAGGGTTGATTTTCTTTAGAATCGACTGGTTTGATCTCTGGCTGTCCAAGGGACTCTTTCAAGAGTCTTTAGAATTTGAAAGCATCCATTCTTCAGCACTGAGCCTTTTTTTCAGGTCCAAATATCACATGTGTACATGACTACTGGAAAAACCACAGCTTTGAGTATATGGACCTTAGTCTAGTTTTGTCAAGGCTTTCTTTTCAAAGGGCAAGCATCTTTTAATTTCATGGCTACAGTCACTGTCCACAGTGATTTTAGAGCACAATAAAATAAAACTTGCCACTGTTTCTACTATTTCCCCATTATTTATATTTAAACTAATTACTCGTAAGGAATTCTTTCATCTTGCTATTTGTTTTCCATATGTCTTACAGTTTTCTTGTCTCTCATTCTCTATATTACTATCTACTTTTGTGCTTAGTTGATTTTGGGGGTTAGAGAGAGAGAGTGCTAAGCTGGGTCTGACTCTTGCGATCCCATGAACTATACCGTCCACCATGTTCCTCTGTCCATGGGATTCTCCAGGCAAGAATACTGAAGGGGGTTGCCATTTCCTTCTCGAAGGGAACTTCGTGACCCAAGAACTGAACCCAGGTCTCCTGCATTGCAGGCAGATGTTTTATGGACGGAGCTATACTGGAAGCCTTGAGGGATAGGGAAACACTTAAATTCCTTTCTTATTTCATTTATTGTATATTGACAAGTATTTCTTTGCAGTTATCACAGAGATTGCTTTTAAAGTGCTAAAGGTGTAACAATCTAGTTTATGTTACTTAAACAATACAGCAACATCTTTGCTCCTTTACTGCTCCACCCCTACCCTTTTCAGTTGTTGATGTCACAGAGTTATGTCTTTTAAGGCTGTGTCCAAAATCTTCAAGATGATACAAAGAAATGAAAAGATATCCCATGCTTTTGGATTGGAAGGTTCAATATTGTTAAAGTGACTTCCCAAAACAATGTACAGATAATGAGATCTCTATCAAATTACATATGACATTTTTCACAAAACTAAAGCAAATAATCCTCAAATTTATAGGGAACCATAAAAGATCCAGAATTGCCAAAGCCATCTTGGGAGTTAAAGAACAGAGCTGGAAGCATAACCCTTTCAGACTTCAGACAATACTACAAAGTGACAGTAATCAAAACAGTGTGGTATCATCACCAAAACAATAGGAACAGAATAGAGTGCCCAGAAACAAACTCACACATCTCTTTGACAAAGCTGGCAAGAATATATACTGGAGAAATGACAGTCTCTCCAGTCAGTGGTGCTGAGAAAGCTGGACAGCTGCATGTAAATCAATGAAGTTAGAACACATTCTCACCATAACCAAAAATAAACTCAAAATTGCTTAAAGATTTTTATATTAAGACCTGACACCATAAAACTCCTAGAAGAAAACATAGGTAAAACATTTTATCACACAGATTGTAGCAGTGTTTTCTTAGCTCATTCTCCCAAGGCAACAGAAATCAAATCCAAAAAAAGCAAATGGGACCTAATCAAATTTATAAGCTTTGCAGCAACAACACAAAAAGACAACCTATGGAGTGGCAAAAATATTGCAAATGATAATGGCTTAATTTCGAAACACAATCACCAAAAAAACCCACAACAACCAAAACCCTATCAAAGAGTGGGCAAAAGACCTAAATAGACATTTTTCCAAAGAAGACATATACATGGCCAATAGACACATAAGATGCTCAACATCACTAATTATTAGACAAATACAAATCAAAACTACAATGAGGTACCACCTTATACCACTCAGAATGTCCATCATCAACAAACTCTATAAGTAAATGCTGGAGACGGTATGGAGAAAGGGAACACTCCTACATTGTGGGTGGGAATGTAACTGGTACAATAATTATCCTGAACAGTATGTTCACTTTAGTTTATTTCCATCGCTCACTGTGTCTGACTCTTTGCGAGCCAATGAACTGCAGCATGCCAGGCGTCCCAGTCCATCACCATCTCCCGGAGTTTATGCACACTCATGTTCATCGACTCAGTGATACCATCCAGCCATCTCATCCTACGTCATCCCTTTCTCCTCCTGCCCGCAATTCCTCCCACCATGAGGGTCTTTTCCAATGAGTCAACTCTTCCCATGAGGTGGCCAAAGTATTGAAGTCACAGCTTTAGCATCAGTCCTTCATGAACACTCAGGACTGATCTCCTTCAGAATGGACTGGTTGGATCTCCTTGCAGTCCAAGGGACTCTCAAGAGTCTTCTCCAACACCACAGTTCAAAAGCATCAATTCTTCGGCACTCAGCCTTCTTCACAGTCCAACTCTCACATCCATACATGACCACTGGAAAAACCATAGCCTTGACTAGACAGACCTTTGTTGACAAAGTAATGTCTCTGCCTTTGAATATGCTGTCTAGGTTGGTCATAATTTTCCTTCCAAGGAGTAAGTGTCTTTCAATTTCATGGCTGCAATCACCATCAGCAGTGATTTTGGAGCCCAAAAAAGTGAAGTCTGACACTGTTTCCAATGTTTCCCCATCTATTTCCCATGAAGTTGATGGGACCAGATGCTATGATCTTCATTTTCTGAATGTTCAGCTTTAAGCCAACTTTTTCACTCTCCTCTTTCACTTTCATCAAGAGGCTTTTTAGTTCCTCTTCACTTTCTGCCATAAGGGTGGTGTCATCTGCATATCTGAGGTTATTGATATTTCTCCCAGCAATCTTGATTCCAGCTTGTGCTTCCTCCAGCCCAGGGTTTCTCATGATGTACTCTGCATATAAGATAAATAAGCAGGGTGACAATATACAGCCTTGGTGTACTCCTTTTCCTATTTGGAACCAGTCTTTTGTTCCATGTCCAGTTGTAACTGTTGCTTCCTGGCCTGCAAACAGGTTTCTCAAGAGGCATGGTATAGTCACTCACTTACAGTCAGACATAGTAGAGTGTAAAGTCAAGTGGGCCTTAGGAAGCATTATTATGAACAAAGGTAGTGGAGGATATGGCATTCCAGCTGAACTATTTAAAATCCTAAAAGACAATGCTGTTAAAACTGCTGCACTCAATATATCAGTAGATTCGGAAAACTCACAGGACTGGAAAACAGGAGTGGCCACAGTTCAATTTAATCCTAAAGAAGCACAGTGCCAAAGAATGTATGGACTACTGTACAAGCGCACTCATTTTGCATACTAGCAAGATAATACTCAAGATTCTTCAAGTTAAAGCTTCAACAGTAGGAGAATCAAGAAATTCCAGATGTGTAAGCTGGGTGTACCAAAGGCAGAGGAACCAGAGATCAATATGCAAACATTCACTGGATCATGGAAAAAGCAAGGGAATTTCAGAAAAACATCTACTTCTGCTTCATTTAATACACTAAAGCTTTTGACTGTGTGGATCACAACAAACTGGAAAATTCTTAGAAATGAGACTTATCAGACTGCCTTACCTGTCTCCTGAGAAACCTGTATGTTAGTCAAGAAATGGCAGTTTAAAGCTTAGGTGAAACACCTGGTTGAAAACTGGGACAGGAGTTTGACAGGCTGTACACTGTCACCCTGTTTATTTAACTTACATACAGAGTACATAATAGGAAATGCCAGGCTGGATGAGTCACAAGCTGGATTTAAAACCACCTGGAAAAATATCAACTACTTCAGATAGGCAGATGATGGTGGTGGTTTAGTTGCTAAATTGTGTCCAATTCTTGTGACCGCATGGACTATAGCCCGCCAGGCTCCTTTGTTCATGGGATTTTCCAAGCAAGAATACTGGAGTGGATTGCCATTTCCTTCTCCAGGGGATCTTCCAGACCAAGGAATCAAACTCAGGTCTCTTGCATTGCAGGCAGATTTTTTACTGACTGAGCTATGAGGGAAGCCCCCATCATTCTAAATGGCAGAAAGGGAAGAGGAACTAGAGACTCTTCATGAGGAAGAGGTGAGTGAAAAAGCTGGCTAAAACTCAACATTCAAAAAACTAAGATCATGGGATCTGATCTCATCTTTTCACAGGAAATAGAAGGGGGAAAAGAGATAGATTTTCTTTTCCTGGGCTCTAAGAACACTGCAGCCAAGAAATTAAAAGACGTCTGCTCCTTGGAAGAAAAGCAATGACAAACCTAGGCAGCTTATTAAAAAGCAAAGACAGTAATTTGCCAACAAAGGTCCATATAGTCAAATCTATGGTTTTTCCAGTAGACATGTATAGCTGTGAGAGTTGGACCATAAAGAAGGCTGGATGCCAAAGAATTGATGCTTTTGAACTGTGGTATCGTAGAAGACTCTTGAGAGTCCCTTGGACTACAAGGAGATCCTACCAGTCCATCCTAAAGGAAATCAACCCTGCATGTTCATTACAAGGACTGATGCTGATGCTGAAGCTCCAGTACAGTGAAGCTGTAAACTCATTAGAAAAGACCCTGATTCTGGGAAAGATTGAAAGCAGGACGAAAAGAGGATTACGGAGGACGAGATGGTTGGATGGTATTACTATCTCAATGGACATGAGTTTAAGGAAGCTCTGGGACATGGCAAAGGACAGGGAAGCCTAGTATGCTAAAGTTCATTGGGATGCAAAGAGTTGGACACGACTGAGCGACTGAACAATAACAAAAACTTTATAGCATTTAATTTTACAATATCTGCCTGGATATGATGCTAATAGCACAGGCAAAAGGAAAGATATATTTGGCTTCATGAAAAATTTAAAGTTTGTTTATTAAAAGAAATTATTAACAGTGTAAAGGCAATCCACAGAATGGGAGAAAATATTTGCAAATTACTTTGCAAATATTTGATAAGAGATTAAAAAATATATATGAAAGTTAATAAATATAAGACTCTTAAAACTCAGCAACAAAAAAATAACCTAATTCAAAAATGGGCAAAGGAAAAGACAGAAATATAGATCAATGGAACAAAATAGAAAGCCCGGAGATAAATCCACACACATATGGACACCTTATCTTCAACAAAGTAGGCAAGAACATACAATGGAGTAAAGACAGTCTCTTTAACAGGTGGTGCTGGGAAATATGGTCAACAATTGTAAAAGAATGAAACTAGATCACTTTCTAACACCACAAACAAAAATAGACTCAAAATGGATTAAAGACCTAAACGTAAGACCAGAAACTATAAAGCTCTTATAGGAGAACACAGGCAAAACACTCTCCGACATACATCACAGCAGGATCCTCTATGATCCACCTCCCAGTACACTGGAAATAAAAGCAAAAATAAACAAATGGGATCTAATTAAAATTAAAAGCTTCTGCACAACAAAGGAAACTATAAGGTGAAAAGACAGCCTTCTGAATGGGAGAAAACAATAGCAAATGAAGCAAACGACAAACAACTCATCTCAAAGATATACAAGCAACTTATGCAGCTCAACTCCAGAAAAATAAACGATCCAATCAAAAAATGGGCCAAAGAACTAAATGGGCATTTCTCCAAAGAAGACATACGGATGGCTAACAAACACATGAAAAGATGCTCAAAAAAAGTAGACTTTTTAGGGATAAGCTTCTTTTAAAATTGAGCTATATTCTGTTTATAAGAGACATCTAAAAGTTAAAGATCCAAAAACATTGAAAGGCATGGAAAATGATATACCAGGCAAATAACAAATTAAAGATCCTGAAGTCCTGTATTAATATCAGAAATATGGACTTTAATACAAAAATTACTCTGAGGACAAAGACATCTCTACAAACTGATGAATGTTGCCAGTCATCAGAAAGATGTATTAATTCTAAACTTTTATACATCTAATAAGATAATTTCAGAATACATAAAGCAAAGTGGAAGATTTTCAAATACGTGTCTCATTGACCAAGCACAGAAAGGTGAATTATATATAATTTTGTAGTCAGAAATTAGAGAATATATATCTGATCCAGTACATAAGGAACAAGAAAATCTTGATCTGTAACAAGATAAAAAAAAATCTCCATTAATATTAAACAAAATACATGATGCAAACCATTTTATTTGCAGTGTAGTTAATTAAGAAATGGGCTTCCCTTCTGGCTCAGCTGGTAAAGAATCTGCTTGCCATGTGGGAAACCTGGGTTTGATCCCTAGGTTGGGAAGATCCCTTGGAGAAGGGTAAGACTATCCACTCCATTATTCTGGCCTGGAGAGTTCCATGGCCTGTACAGTCCATGGGGTCGCAAAGAGCTGGACACAACTGAGAGACTTTCACTTTAAGTAAGAAATAAATGACAAAAAGTTAAATAAAGCATCCCATACATTTGGAGATATAAAACACAATCATATAATTATAAAATAAGTAATACTGCAAAGTTAAAATATTCACTACTAACCAATAAAAAATACAAAGATCAAATATGGGACAAAACCTATGGGATGCATCCAAACTAATCATTAGAAAGAAATCTATGATCTTAAATTATTACTTTAGAAAATACAAATCCATTATAAGAAATTAGAAACATAACATGTCCATCAGTAGATGAATGGATAAGAAAGCTGTGGTACATATACACAATGGAGTATTACTCAGCCCTTAAAAAGAATAAATTTGACTCAGTTCTAATGAGATGGATGAAACTGGAGCCGATTATACAGAGTGAAGTTAGCCAGAAAGAAAAACACCAATACAGTATACTGACACATATACATGGAATTTAGAAAGATAGTAATGATGACCCTGTAAGTGAGACAACATAAGAGACACAGAGGTATAGAATGGACTTTTAGCCTCTGAGGGAGAGGGAGAGCGTGGGATGATTTGGGAGAATGGCACTGAAACATGTATACTATCATATAAGAAATGAAGCGCCAGTCTATGTTCAGTGCAGGATACAGGATGCTTGGGGCTGGTGTACGGGATGATCCAGGGAGATGGTGTGGGGTGGGAGGTGCGAGGGGGCTTCGGCATTGGGAGATCGTGTACACCTGTGGCTGATTCATGTCAATGTATGGCAAAACCAATACAGTATTGTAAAGTAGAATAAACTATTAAATAAATAAAAAATAAAAATTTTTAAAAATTAAAAAATAAAATTTAAAATCCAAGCAATAAAAGTAAACAGAAGTATTTAACTAAAAAAAGAAAGAAAGAAAGAAACATAACAGTAGACTACATTTGAAGAAAGTAGTAGGAAGGAGAAAAGTTTAGGAGAGCTAAAATTAATGTGCTGTGTTCTCAGTCATGTCACCTCTTTGTGGCCCCAGTCTCCATTGCAATGGAATTTTCCAAGCAAGTATATTGGAGTGGGTTGCTATTTTCTACTTCAGGGAATCTTCCCAACCCAGGGATCAAACCTGAATCTCCTGCATTGGCAGATGGATTCTTTATCACTAGCATCACCTGGTAAGCCCAGAAATCAATCAAACAAAAATACAATAAATTCAACAAAGATAAAAGTTTATTCTTAAAGACTAACAAAATAGATGAGCTTCTACCAAGACTGAAGGAGGAAAATGAAGAGACAAATAAACAATATTAAGATTTTTTTAATGGTAATGTAACCAATAAAAAGGGGGGCTTCTCAGGTAGTGCCAGTGGTAAAGAATCTGCCTGCCAATGCAGAAGAAATAAGAGATCTGGGTTCGATCCCTGGGCCAGGAAGATTCCTTGGAGAAGGGCATGGCAACCCACTCTAGTATTCTTGCCTGGAGAATCCCATCAACAGAAGAGCCTGGCAGGCTACACTCCATGGCGTCACAAAGAGTCAAACAACTGAAGTGACTTAGCACACACAAATGCACAATCAAAAAGGTAGAAAGAATATAAAATGATACTGTGAAAAATATCGTGTTAAAGACTTTGAAAAGTGATACAAAATGAAGGATTCTAGAAATAAATTATTAAAAAATTCTCAAGAAGAAACAATTCTTGCATAATCCTAAAAATAGTAGAGAAAAATCAAAACAAAATTTTAGAGATTTTCTGCAAAGTAAATAGTAGACCTTAGTGATTTTAAAGTTGAGTTCTATCAGTCCTTTGAAAACCAGACTGTGCCAGCCTTTCAGAAACTCTTTGGGAGAAGAGAAAAAGATAGACATTGCTCAGTTCTTGCTAACTCTAGAATTACCTTGATACTCCACAGGGCCACAATGAGGAAAATGGTTCAGTAAGGAGTCAGTACTAGAAAGTTTTGTATATGCTTATGGGAAATAGATGGGGAAACAGTGGAAACAGTATCAGACTTTATTTTGGGAGCTCCAAAATCACTGCAGATGGTGACTGCAGCCATGAAATTAGAAGACACTCCTTGGAAGAAAAGTTATGACCAACCTAGATAGTATATTCAAAAGCAGAGACATTACTTTGCACACTAAGGTCTGTCTAGCAAAGCTATGGTTTTTCCAGTGGTCATGTATGGATGTGAGAGTTGGACTGTGAAGAAAGCTGAGCTGTGAAGAACTGATGCTTTTGACCTGTGGGGTTGGAGAAGACTCTTGAGAGTCCCTTGGACTGCAAAGAGATCCAACCAGTCCGTTCTGAAGGAGATCAGCCCTGGGATTTCTTTGGAAGGAATGATGCTAAAGCTGACCCTCCAGTACTTTGGCCACCTCATGCGAATAGTTGACTCACCGGAAAAGACTCTGATGCTGGGAGGGATTGGGGGCAGGAGGAGAAGGGGATGACCGAGGATGAGATGGCTGGATGGCATCATGGACTCGATGAACGTGAGTCTGAATGAACTCCGGGAGATGGTGATGGACAGGGAGGTCTGGCGTGCTGCAATTCATGGGGTCACAAAGAGTCAAACACAACTGAGAGACTGAACTGAACTGAAACCTCAAATTTTCATTGGATCATAGACAAAGCATATCAACAGCCTCAGATATGCAGATGACACCACTCTAAAGGCAGAAAGTGAAGAACTAAATAGCCTCTTGATGAGATTGAAGAGGCAGAGTCAAAAAGCTGGCTTAAAAGTCAACATTCTTAAAACTAAAATCATGGCATCTGGTCCCATCATTTCATGGCAAATAAAAGGGGGGAAAGTGGAAGCAGTGACAGATTTTACTTTCTTGGGCTTCAAAAATCAATGTGGAAGGTGACTACAGCCTTGAAATTAAAAGATGTTTGCTCCTTGGAAGGAAAGCTATGACAAACCTAGACAGTGTATTAAAAAACAAAGACATGACTTCGTCAACAAAGATCCCTATAGTCAAAGCTATGGCTTTTCTAGTAGTCATGTAGGGGTGTGACAATATGTGTGGGCATTGCCTCAGTCATGTCCAACTTTTTGTGGCCCCATGGACTCTAGCCCACCAGGATCCTCTGTCCATAGAATTTTCCAGGTAACAATACTGGAGTGGTTTGCCATTTCCTACTCCAAAGCATCTCCCTGACCCAGGAATTGAACCTGTATCTCTTTGCACTTCCTGTGATGGCAAGCAGATTTGTTACCACTGTGCCACTTGGGAAGATGCTACTGATGTTGACAGTTGGACCATAGAATTGATGCTTTCAAATTGTGGTGCTAGAGAAGACTCTTGAGAGTCCCTTAAAAAGCAAGGAAATCAAACCAGTCAATCCTCAAGGAAATCAATCCTGAATATTCATTGGAAGCACTTATGCTGAAGCTGAAGCTCAAGTACTTTGCCCACCTCATGTGAAGAGCCAGCCCATCGGAAAAGACCCTGATGCTGGGTAAGACTGAAGGCAAAAGAAGGCGGAGGCAGAAAATGAAATGGTTAGAGAGCATCACCAACTCAATGGACGTGAATTTGAGCAAACTCTGGGAGATAGTGAAGGACAGGGAAGACTGGAATGCTACATACTACAGTCCATGGGATTGCAAAGAGCCAGGACACCACTCAGGGACTGGACAACATAAGCAAACTTCAAATAGAAGGAGCATGGGATGGGAGTGGGGTGACTGGATATCTGTTACCAACACACACATGAAAGAAGAAAATCAAGAAACCATTAGTTTAAGAAGGAGATTCATTAAAACAGGTAAAATGCTAATGAGAAGGAAAAAAATTTTTTAACTTAAGGAGAAATTTCAAGGTGAAATAAATTTTAAAAGGCTTAGATATTAAAAACGATTCCAAATTTTACAAAAATAAGTAGAGTGATGAAATTTAAACATCAAGTTATTGAGCATTATATATGGTATAACTCATTTATATAAATATATTAAATGTTTTTGGTTTGGGGGATATTAAAAACTATAACTATATATATACACGCACACACACACACATATATATTTTTTTTTTGAGCCACAATTTAATATATCAATGCCCAGACAAAGGCCTATAAGACAGCTCACTAAAGTGTTGACAAAAACTCCTCTGAGCAAGTGAGTAGGAGTTAACTGTGAATATTATTAATATAATTTAATAAAAATACAAAATTTTTTCTCACTGCCAGGCAACTGTGCTCATGAACACTCATTTTGTTGCAGGAGTGCGGGGCCCCTTCCAGGGCCTGAAAGTGGGCTCTTGTCTAACACTCAGAAATGAATCATCTGAGGAGACACATGTGTTGACAAAGCAAGAGATTTTATTGGGAAGGGCTGCCTGGGCAGAGAGCAATAGAATAGGGTAAGGGAAGCCAAGAGAACTGCTTGGCCACATGGCTTGCAGTCTCAGGTTTTATGGTGATAGGATTCGTTTCCAGGTTGTCTTCAGCCAGTCATTCTAACTCAGAGTCCCTCCTGGTGGTGCACGCCTTGTGCAGACAAGATGGATGCCAGTGAGAAGGATTCTGGGAGGTTGGTTGGACACATGGTATCATATTTTGACCTTTCCTGAACTCTCCCGGGTGGTAGTGGCTTATTAGTTCCATGTTCCACCTTTTCCGTTGTTTTACCTCCTGTTGTAAAACAGCTCATGCAAATGGTTACTAAGGTGCCTGGCCAGGGTGGGCGGTTCCAGTCAGTATGCTTTCCCTAACAATTTGAGGAATGTCAATAATCCACGCTTGATTCTTGTTAAGCATGTTCCATGTTCTGGCACCTTACAAAGGGACTCTGCTCTTGTAAACTTGACATTTTCAAAATCTTTTTTGTTTCCAAAACAAGCAAGTGGGCACACATATTTCTATTGCCTTTCTGAAATGATTGTCATCACTTTTCGGCCTTTTAGCTAAGATAAAGTATAGTATCTGTTGGTATCAGCTTAAAATGACTGCTAAGTTTTTAATCTGTTCCATGGTTAACGATACATACACAATATTTTATTGTTGTTGTTTGTTTTTAAGGCAAAAACATCAATAAATATCTTTTGGACCACTTTGAATGTGAAATTCTTCCCCTTAAAACAGCGACAATCAAAAACCTCCAATTGCACAGAAGTAAAGAATGTGGCTTTATATACAATCTCAAATTATAAAATCAACATACATACTGCAAACATGAACATGCATTAACTTCAAAGATTTTGCTAAAAGCAGTGAATATCGACTCAGTGTTGGCCTGGCAATATACCACTTCTAAACTCAGTGTATCTTTTTCCCCAAGTTTATCAACTTTGATGACAGAAAGGGAAGAAATTCATATTATTGGCCTGACAATTCTGTGACAGATTTTAGTCTCTTGGGTATTTAAATACAATTGTTCAACAGATTTGAGCACCCATTAGAGGTCCAGATGAAGCTGACAGCCAACATTCTTTGATTTTAAGTAAAAGGAGCGAGAGGAGTTTGGGGGTATAAGAAACCAAACCAGTCTAGATACTTCCCATGTGTATATACAATGGTTGGTACACTGGAAAACAGAAATGAATACATAAATAAATCTGCCTTCAAATAATAAGGCATGAGATAAAAATACAAGTCACTATTCAGTATGACAAAGAAGAGAATCAGTACTATTAATATCAAGAAAGAGAAGCAAAAAGACCAGATAGGTAAAGGATAGAGAGTTCATATCAAGAAGAAAATTCAAATGGAAAATTGTGGGTGTGGTATGGATGTGCATGCATATGTATATTTGCACACATGTAGTCTGAGTGAACTTCTGGAGTTGGTGATGGACAGGGAGGCCTGGCGTGCTGCGATTCATGGGGTCGCAAAGAGTCGGACACGACTGTGCAACTGAACTGAACTGAACTGAAGAGAGTGATGAGTGTGACATTAGAGCCAATTTATGAATAATGAATTTCAGAAAATCAGACATGAAGAGTGGGACCTATAGGCTGAGGGAGTATAGTAAATAAGACAATAATGTCAAGGAAAGTTGGGTGAAAGGAGGTTCAGTTCAGTTCAGTTCAGTCACTCAGTTGTGTCCAGCTCTTTGGGACCACATGGACTGCAGCATGCCAGCCTGCCCTGTCCATCACCAGCTCCTGGAGCTTGCTCAGACTCATGTCCATCGAGTCAGTGATGCCATCCAACCTTTTCATCCTCTGTCATCCCCTTCTCCTCCTGCCTTCAATCTTTCCCAGCATTCTGGTCTTTTCCAGTGAGTTAGTACTTTGCATCAGGTTGCCAAAGTATTTGAGCTTCAGCTTCAGCATCAGTCCTTCCAATGAATACTCAAGACTATTTTCCTTTAGAATTGAATGGTTTGATCTCCTTGAAGTCCAAGGGACTCACAAGAGTCTTCTCCAACACCACAGTTCAAAAGCATCAATTCTTTGGCACTCAGCTTCCTTTATGGTCCACCTCTCACATCCATACATGACTACTGGAAAAACCTAGCTTAGACTAAATGGACCTTTTTCAGCAAAGTAACGTCTCTTCTTTTTAATATGCCATGTAGCTTGGTCATAGCCTTTCTTCCCAGGAGCAAGTGTCTTTTTAATTTCATAGCTACAGTCACAATCTGCAGTGATTTGGGAGCTCAAGAAAATAAATTCTGTCACTGTTTCCACTGTGTCCCTATCTATTTGCCATGAAGTGATGGGACCAGATGACACAATCTTCATTTTTTGAATGTTGAGTTTTAAACCAGCTTTTTCACTCTCCTTTCAGAGTGAAGGAGGTTGCAGACTACCAAATACAATCTGATGTACTTTTGACACATAGTTGATCAATCTAAAAAGTCTAATAAAGCAGATAATCATGAAATGACATACATTTATTTTAACCTGAAGTATACATGTACAGGGACTTCCCAGAATGTACTAGTGGTAAAGAACCCATCTGCCAATGCAGAAGAAATAAGATATCCAGTTTCAATCCCAAGGTCCAAAGGATCCCCTGGAAAAAGGAATGGCTACCCACTCTAGTATTCTTGCCTGGAGAATCCCATGGACAGAGGAACCTGGTGGGCTACAGTCCCTAGGGTTACAAAAAGTCAGACATGACTGAAATGACTTTGTATGCATGCATACAGGTATAGATTCACTCATTGCCATTTTGACCTAAGGCCATGTACTCTTCTTTCAGTATAGATCCACTAACTGGCACTCCAACGTTACCCCTCCTGTAAAAGCATTATCCAGAATACTCAGCCTTAGCTTCTTTAAAATGAAAGGAAAATTAGAAGACCCTTGTGAAGAAATCTAACTACAGACTTTTGTGTGTTGTTAAGGGAAGCTGTTTGGAAGAGGAGGGAGTCATGGGCCAGTTCGTGGTGAGATGGAAAAAGCTGAAAGAATCCTTAGCTGATTCCCTTGGACTGAGATGACTTTTGACTCTTCATCTGTGTCAGTTTAGATTCAAAAATCTCAAAATAGTACTAACAGAAACTCAAACAGAGTAGCTTTTATTTCTTTAGAAACCCAATGTTGGGCAGGTATGGTGGCCCTGAAGTCACTGGGAGCCCAGACTCCTTCAAGCCCACTATTCCATTATTCTTTGCCTTTGGCCCTCCGCTTCATGGTCCAAGATGGTTGCTACAACTCCACCCATTACCATTTTGTCATTTTCTTAGGTTTTGTCACTTTACCATTTTTGCTATTTTCTTCTAATGTTTTATATTGTCCAGCCAATTTTCAACAACAGCTTTAAATTTACAAGCCTAGCTGAGAATAAAAACAAAGAAACCTTGAATGGCATATCCCCACTAGCAGGAGCAGAGGTGCGTGAGCATACCAAAGGTGGATGAAGGTTGGAGCGGAGAGCTTGAGTCACTCTGGTGGGGCAGTTAAGCAGATGTCTGTTGAGAAACTCACTAAGGCAGAGACGCAGGCAGAGAAGCAGGGAAAATGAGGCTGGACAGGAAAATTGTGACCATGTTGAGAAGAACATTTAGAGTTCTCCTAAGGTTTTATGATTGGTTTGACCAACAACAGAATGTTTTACTGGAAAATGACTTGCAGTTCACTTCAACCTTTGGAAGATAGATCTATAAACTTTGTAAGCTGAGTGGAATAGGCAGAGACTTGAGTTAGAGAATGGATTGTGCAGGGAGTTTTGTCAATAATCTAGGTTGAGGCCAGAAGTTGCAAACTGCTTTTCATCAGGCTACAAACAGCCTGCAAATATATTCTGGTTGGTTTGCAATGTGTCTTCTAAAATTTTAAATTTAGTTTTGAACATTTAGAAACCAGGAGATCATGTAGAAAGAAAGAAAGAGAGGAAGAGAAGAAGGAAGGAAGAAAAGAAAGAAAGAGGAATGGAGAGAGGGAAGTCCGAAAAACAATTCAGCAGGGCTGAGCAGCAGCTGGCTTCCTGGTCGTGAGCTCCTGAGTCTCACCCACCTTTCCCTGCTGTCCTGACACTGAGAGAGAGTGTTTCTTCCAAATGATTTGTGATCCAGCCCATATCACTCATTTATATATTCTCTCTAATCTCTGTAATCATAGAAAATCACTGTTCATTCAGTATAACTAAAATACAGGATATGTAGGATAAACAGAGAAAGATAGGGTCAGACAGTTAGATTAAAAGCAAGAAATTATGTCTGGGAAAACTGCTGAGGTACGCATCAGTGGTATGTGAAATTATAACAGATGATGAGAACCCCAAGAAAAGAATATAGAGAGTAGAGAACCTAAGGAATATCTCACTTAGGTGGCTGAAAGAGAAATCAGAAAAGGAATAGTCAAGAAGGCAGTGGTGTTTCATAAAGGAAAAGTCTGACTGCAGGTATAAATGTTACAAAGTGGCTGAGGAAGATAAAGTTTAATTGAAAGAACCATAGCCTTGTTCTTTAGAAGGTTGTCAATGACACTTTTCCAAGATTAGCTGTTAACAGAAGGGAAAAGATACAGCAACAGATGCAAGAAGAAATCAGTCAAGAGAAGATGTATATATACAGATGTATACATATGTATGTATGTATATATACATATATACACACAGATATATACATGTATCTGTATATATACACATATATTTAAGGGAAATATGTTATGACAAATTTCTCTAAGTTTGGAAGTGAAGACAGCAAGTAATCTTAGAATATGATTTTGTTAATAAGGGAAGAATCACTAGCTTGGCTCTTTAATGAACTAGTTGTAAAACACAAGTCACAACCTACCCTACCAGGTGTAAAAAAACAGGACCTTTCATCAGCAAACAATGAGCATCTTTAGTATCTGAAGTTGGATATCATTGGAGGAGAATCAAGAAGTTAGAAAAGAAACACTGGTTCCCTCTGTAGACTCTAAAGCCGGCTCGTTAAGACCTTTCTTGAACTGAAATTGTCCTTAATGAAGTCCACTAACAGGAAAAGATCACAAAGAGATTTCACCACAAGGAAAGGAGCAGTCTCAGCTGGGGGGTTTTGCTTAATACCAGAACCTTGCCGCATATGCAGAGAGGGGTTGCTCCAGTGTGCAAAATTAGACCACAGCTCCTTCCAATTCAGCCATCCAATTAAGAAAGGTGTCTTGAAGACAAAAAATGGAGTACATATAAATTATATTTTTAATTAAAAACATGTATATCTAGTATAAACACAGATACAACTTATGAATGAAAATTAAGAGAGCTGAAATCTTGGAAACTCACATTCTTTTGGCTGCATTAACTACCTAGACTGGCCTCTTTCCAGAAAATACCAAGATCCTGAAGTCTCAGGACAAGGGATGATGTCAGTCCCTTGAATTCTACAGGGCAGGATTTTAGTAATGATATTTTGTGACCATAGCAAAAGCAACAGTAACAGGACTGGGCCCACTAGTGGCATTTCAAATTCTCTACTTCTTTTTTCAGGAAGTTTGGAGGCACTATCAAGTAAGGTAGTTCCCATTATTCTCAGGGAATTTAGAAATGAAGGTGAAACAGGACCCATGAATCAAAGTCTTCTCCTTCAAAGCTGAGCAGATTGTGGATTCATAAAATTAAATATTGAAGAAATATGATTTTATTTAATTTCATGATGGAAAAGCAGGTCTAACTGGTCAAAATCAGAATAAGAAAAAAAAAACAAAACATGTACAGGCCTGATGGAAGACATCAATGGCTAAGTTAAAAGATGTGAAAGATGGGGAAAACTTGGTTTCACTTCTATCAGTGCCTTATCTCTGAACCAGGGGCAAGGGAAAGAGAGACAGAAGTTGTTGGGAGAAGGGAATTAAAGAACTCCTTTCAGATGACTTCTACTGCAGTGAATTAGGGGTTAGGGTCACACACCAAAACTGAGGGGAAATAGAGGCTGGAAAGTGTAAAGATTTCACTCAGCCATGATGGTAAATCAAACAGGAAATTCATAGGAGAAATTCAGCTCTTTTCTAAAGACATTTTTAATAATCTTTGTATTTCTCATAATTTTTAGTATACTTCTCTTCTTATAACTCAAAATCCAACCCTTTTACACATCCAGAGCTGGCAAACAAATGGTAAGTTTCTAGAACACTGTTTCTTGGCTATCTGTCTGAGAATCTCTTAGGGAGCTAGTTTAAAAGGAAGACTCCTGCACCCCACCCAGACCTATCTGACAGATTACCTGGGATCTGGTGCCTGGGAATCTGCATCCTAACAAGTTTCTCAGCTGATTCTTGCGCAGCAAACCAACACTGGTCTGATGATGCTGTTTCAGAACCACTATCTTAGCTCATGTCTAGTCCAGCAAGTCCTATGCATGACTATTCACCCACATCCTGTTTTTAATCAGCTGCTATGTCTACAGTTTTAAAACTAAAATAAAAGTGTCACAGACTGTGGTGAGGAAATGGCAACTGTGCCTTCAAGCGCAGCTAGGTAGGAACAGACTCAAACCCAAGCTCATCTTCTATGGTTTTGTTATTTTTCATTTTTAAAAATAGTTTAAAATCCACTTATTTATGGGTGGTCAAGAATGGTAGGATTACAATATTGAAGCATAGTTATAATAGTAACCTGCATTGCTTAGTCAATTAGATTTGAAGATGTATCAACCTAGTTACTTAATTCTGGGCCTTTGGGGACAAGAGGATTACAGAATTTTACTCTCCAAACACTGCAAACACTATTCCTCTGCTCATTTCCTCTCTGGTTTAACTGGTTCATTGGTATTTAGAGATTCAAGTAGGAAACAAGTGTGACAAAAACGGAAGACATTTTGTGTTGGCCATTGAGAAGGAAGGTGGGTACCATTCCACCTTCTCTGCTCTTCAGTCTGAGCAAGACACTTTCATCAGTAACGAATTTCTGATCTGGGCAGAATGCTCTCCTGTCAATGTTACCAAACTGACTTAATGTGAAGAAAAGGAAAGGTCATTTCAAATTCAAGTGATTTGCTTACATGAACAACTTTGTAGCTTCCTTTCTCGTATGTCTGACTTTCATGCACACTAAACAGCTTCAGTTATGTCCAATTCTTTGCAGTCCTATGGACTGTAGCCCTCCAGGGTCCTCTGTCAATGGGATTCTCCAGGCAAGGATAGTAGAGTAGGTTGCCATGCCCTCCTCCAGGGGAATCTTCCTGTCACAGGGATCGAATCCACATCTCCCATATCTCCTGGGTTGGCAGGCAGGTTCTTTACCACTACTGCCACCTGGGAAATCCATCTGACTTAATGTCATAAGTGAAGTTCCTTGTTCTCCTCTTCTGAAGGATTTGTGAAAAATAATAATCATATTTCTAACTCCAGTCTGAGTTTAGTAGCCCTAGTATAAGTTCTTAAAGTACATCACATAGCTTTACCTTAGAATTTATCAAGAGGGATTCCCTGGTAGTCCACTGGCTGCAACTCCAGTTGCAGTTTTATTCTTTGTATTCTCTTTAATCAATTTCAAAATCCTTATATTAAAAAAACTTTATTTTTAGAACAATTTTATATCTACAGAAAAATTGTGAAGATTGTATACAGAGTTCCTCTATACCTTGCACCCAATTTCCCCTCTTACTGACATCATACATTAGTATGGTACATTTCTTATATGTAACAAGCTAATATTAATATATTATTATATTAACTACATAAATGGATTTAATGTCCATACTTTATTCAGAATTTCTTTTACCTAATGGTCTTTTCTGTTCCAGGATGCTATTTGGATATCACATTATATTTATTCATCATATCTACATAGGCTACTCTTGGCTATAACAGTTTCTCAGATTTTACTTGTTTTGATAACCTTAACAGTTTTGAGAAGTACCAGTTGGCATTTTGTAGAATGTCTTTTAACTATGATTTTTTTTTAATGTTTTTCTTGTTATTAGTTCAGGGTAAAGATTTAGGGGAGGAAGAACACAGAGATGAAGTGCCATTTGCACTATGTCATATCAAGTATACATATTATCAAAATGCCCTGTCATTACTGATGCTGATCTTGAGCATCTGACTGAAATACCATTTATCGAGTGTCTCTATGTAGAGTTCCTTTTTTTCCTCCCCTTTCTACATTCTACTCTTTGGAAGAAAGTCACCATGCTTAAGAAATAGGACTTCTGCTCACTTCCTTGAAAGAACTTCCTTAATTTCCTTGAAATTAATTCCCGTTAATTACATGGGAATCCTGTCACAGGAGATTTGTCTCTTTACGCCACTTGTTATTTATTCAGTCATCTGTTTATATCAGTATGGATGGACTCATGCAAGGATATTTATTTTGTTTTGGGCTACAATCTACTATTCTTTTATTTTGTTGCTTAATGTGTTCCATATTTGACCACTGGAAGCTTATTCAGTTGGTTTCTGTATCTCCAGTATATTCCCATCACTATGAGGTTTTATTCTTTTTAATACTTCCTTATTTTCTAGCACTATAAAACACTTGAGGGTCTTTTTGTACATTTCTTGCACCAATCCTAGAATCAGTTATTTTTCCAGGGAATGCTGTTTTCTTTTATTGGAGGATAGTATTAGAAACCAAGATCTTCAGTGTGCTCATTGCTACCAGGATATTTTTGTTTCTGGGCCCTCTCAGCTGACAGAGCAAGTTACTATATGTGTGTATATTAACCCATGTATATAACATATCTATAAGTATTTCTCTGTATAATCATCTTTATCTATATTGATATTATAGTAGGTAAATTCTGATGTCTCCAACTCCATTACCTTTTCCATATGAATCATTCTAGGCTCTTCTGTCGCTTGTCTATAAATTTTCACTCTAACAGTGAAAAGCCTGGTTCCCATAGTCAGCCATTTATTTATTAATAGTTTAATTACAACATACATGTATACCAGTGTCAGAATGTTTAACTATATCACTCCCATGGGAAACAACTGTTTCAGTTAGAGTATAATGTTTCTGTGTCTTTTTTTCTTTCCTTTAATATTATAGACTTAAGTCATTTCCAAAGTTACTTAGGTCAGCTTCTCTTTCTTCCACTTTCTTAAGTTGTTTCCTACATTATTAATACAGTTAGATTGACTTGTCACATTCTGCATTCAGTTCTGGGATCTCCTAACTTCTAAGTGGGTTTTAATAATTTGCATACATTGAGTCATTCTTTGTGCTGAAAATTCTTGGGTATTGACAAATGCATAGTGTCATATATTCATAATTATAATGTCATACAGAGTTGTTTGCTGTTCTTAGTCTGCTCAGCTCCCACAGCAAAATTCCACAGGCTGGGTAGCATACGCAACAGAAATTTTTCTCATTGTTCTGGATGCTGGTTCCAGATCTAGTCCAAGATCAATTTGGGGAGGGTTCAGTTTGTGATTAGAGCTCTTTTCTTGGCTTGCAAGCGGCTTTGTCGTCAGACAGCTTCCCTACCCCAAGGCTCTGCTAGGCAGTCAGCCTTCAGAACTATGAGAAAAAAAAATAGATATCTGGGAAATAATAGATAAAAAATAGATATCTGTTGTTTCATCATCTAGTCTGCGGTATTTTATTTCGATAGCCCAGGTAGACTAAGAGATGCTATAAAACTCACAAGTGCTCCATCTATTCAACCTTTTTCCATATACCCAAACACCCCACACCACCCACCAAAACCCCTGCAAACCGCTGATCTTTTCACAATCACTACGGTATTGTCTCTCCCAGAATGTCATATAAGTGGAACTATACAGTATATAACCCTTTCAGACTAGCTTTTTTCACTAATCAACATGTATTTAAGGTTCATCAAGACTTTTCCTGGCTTGATAGCTCATTTTTACAATAGCCGAATAATATTCCACTGTTTGTTTATCCATTAACCTATTAAAGGACATTTCAGATCTTACCAATTTTTTTCTGTGATTGAGAATAAAACTGCCACAAATATTTGTTTTTGATTTTTTGTGTGTGTGAGGACATAAGTTTTCAAGTCAATCAGGTAAATATAAGCATGAACAAAGTGAAAGTGTTAGTCACTCAGTCACATCCAACTGTTTATGACTTCATGGACGGTAGCCTGCCAGGCTCCTCTACCAGGCAAGAAAACAGGGGCGGGTTGCCTTCTCCAGGGATCTTCCTGACCCAGGGATTGAACCTGGGTCTGCCGCTCTGCAGGCAGATTCTTACTGTCTGAGTACCATCAGTCAGTCAGTCAGTTCAGTCGCTCAGTTGTGTCCGACTCTTTGCGACCCCATGAATCGCAGCATGCCAGGCCTTCCTGTCCATCACCAACTCCCAGAGTTCACTCAGACTCACATTCATCGAATCAGTGATGCCATCCAGCCATCTCATTCTCTGTCGTCCCCTTCTTCTCCTGCCCCCCAATAGAAGCCCCAAATATAAGCATACTTAGGAGATGCTGCAGGTTCAGTTCCAGACTCTGAAATAAAGTAAATGTGTGCATGCTAAGTCATTTCAGTTGTTTCCAACTCTTTGCAACCCTATGAACTGCAGCCTGCCAGGCTTCTCCATCCAAAGGATTCTCTGGGCAAGAATGCTGGAGTGGGTAGCCATTTCCTTCTCCAGGGGATCTTCCCGACTCAGGGATTGAACCTGCGACTCTTATGTCTCCTGCATTGGTAGGCGTGTTCTTTACCACTAGCACCATTTAAGCAAGTGTTAGTCGCTCCGTGGTACCCAACTTTTTCCGACCCCATGGACTGCAGCCCTCTGTCCATGAGATTTTCCAGGCAAGGATACTGGAGTGGGTTGCCATTTCCTTCTCCAGGGGATCTTCCCAACCCAGGAATCTAACCCAGGTCTCCTGCACTGCAGGCAGATTCTTTACCAACTGAGTGACAAGGGAAGCCCTCAGCACCATTTGGGAAGCCCTAATAAAGTAAACAGCACAATAAGTAGAGTTACATGAATTTTTGGTTTCCCAGCCATATAAAAGTTATATTTAAACTATATGCTGTGTATTAATTGTGCAATATCATTGTTTAAAACAATGGCCAAGGGGACTTCCCTGGTGGTACAGTGGAGAAGAATATGCCTGCCAATGCAGGGGACACAGGCTTGATTGCCTGGTCAGGGAAGATTTTACATGCAGCAGAAATGAGTCCACATGCTGTAACCTCTGAAGCCCACGCACTTAGAGCCCATGCTCTACAATAAGAGAAGTCACCATAATGAGAAGCCCATGCCCTGCAATGAAGGCTGGCCCCAGATCACCCAGCTAGAGAAAGCCCGCGTGCAGCAACAAGGCCCAGTGCAACCAAAAATGAATAAATAAGCCATCATCTGTACCTTCAGTGTGTTATAATGCTTCTGTAGATGGGGTGTCTTGCCCTGTTGAGGCTGCTGACTGATCAGGGTGGTAACTGTCAAAAGTTAGGATAGCTGTAGAATTTTTAAAAATAAGACAAAAATAAAGTTTACCACATCGATTGGCTCTTCCTTTTGGGAATGATTTCTCTATCCATGCAATGCTATCTGATAGCATTCTGCCGATAGAACTTCTTTCATAACTGGAATCAGTCCTTTCAAACCCTACTGCTGCTTTATCAAATAAGTTTATGTAATATTCTAAATTCTTTGTGGTCATTTCAACAATCTTCACAGCATCATGACCAGGAGTAGATTCCACCTCAATAAATCACTTTTTTTGCTCATCTCTAAGAAGTAACTCCTCATCAATTAAAATTTTATCATGAGATTGCAGCATTACAGACACATCTTCAGGCTCCATTTCTACTTCAGATTTTCTTGCTATTTCCACCAAATCTACAGCTATCTCCTCTACTGAAGTTTTGAACTCCTCAAAATCACCTACAAGGGGTGAAATTACCTTCTTCCAAACTCTTGCTAATGTTCATATTTTGGCCTCTTCCCATGTATCACAGTTGTTCTTAATGGCATTTAGAATGGCAAATGTTTTCCTGAAGTTTCTTTGCCCAGGTCCATTAGAAGAATCACCATCTATGGCAGCTACAGCCTTACAAAATGTATTTAAGTAATAAGACTTAGAATTCAAAATTATTCCTTGATCCATGAGCTGCACAATGGTTGTGCTAGCAGGCATGAAAACAGCATGAAACTCATTGGATATCTCCAACAGAGCTCTTGGGTTATCACACACATTGTCAGTGAGCAGTAATGTTCTGAAAGAAATCTTCTTTTTTTTCTGAACAGTAGGTCTTAACAGTGAGTTTAAAATAGCTAGTACACCATGTTGTAAGCAGATGTTCTGTCATGTAAGCTCTGTATTTTTCCATGGATAGAGCACATGCAAAGTAGTTTACCATACTTCTGAAGGGCTTTAGAATTTTCAGAATGGCTTCAACTTAAAGTCAGTTGCTCCATGAGTCTCTAGCAAGAAGTCAGTCGGTCATTTGAAGCTTTGAAGCCAGGCATTGACTTCTCCTCTCTCGCTATGAAAGTCCTAGATGGAATCTTCTTCCAATAAAGCTGATCATCTATATGGAAAACCTGTTGGTTACTGTGATCACCTCCATTAATGATGTTAGCTAGATCTTCTGAATAACTTGCTGCAGCTTCTGCATCAGCATTGCTTCTTCACCTTGCACTTTGATGTTACAGAGACGGCTTCTTTCCTAAAACTTCAGAAACCAACTTCTACTACCTTCAAACGTTTCTTCTGCAGCTTCCTCACATCTCTTGGCCTTCATAGAATTAATGAATGCTCTGGATTAGGCTTTGGCTTAATGAAATATTGTGGCTAGTTTGAGTTTCTATCCAGACCACTCAAACTTTTCCCATATTATCAGTAACACTGTTTCACTCTCTTATTCACGTGTTAATTCTAGCAGCACCTTCAGTTTTCTTCAGTAGTGTTTTTTTCCTTAGCATTCACAACTTGGCTAACTATTCAGGAAAAGGTCCTAACTTTTGACCTATCTCAGCTTTCAGTATGTCTTCTTCACTAAGCTGTATCATTTCTAGCTTTTTGTTTAAAGGAGAAGGTGTGTGACTCTTCCTTTCACTTGAACACTTAGAGGCCCATTGTGGAGTTATTCTCTGGCCTAATTTCAATATTGTGTATCTCAGAGAGTAGGGAGGCCTGAGGCAATGGGGAGAGATGGGGGAGCAGTTGGTGGAATAGTCAGAATACACATAACATTTATCAATTAAGTTTGCCATCTTATATGAACACAGTTTGTGGCAACTCAAAACAACCACACTAATAACAGCAAAGATCATTGATCACGGATCATCATAACAAATATAATAGTAATGAAAAAAATTAAATATTGCAAGATTTCGCAAAATGTGACACCGAGACATGAAGTGAGCAAATGCAGTTTGCTGATAGACTTGCTTAATGTGAGGTTGCCTTCAATTTTTAAAAAACCTTCACTTTGTAAAAAAAAAAAAAAAAAACCCATCGGTGAAGTGCAACAAAATACAGTGCAATTAAGCAAGGTATGTCTGTACCTAAAAGTGCAAATGCTAGATCATACGGTAAAATTATGTTCAGCTTTGTAAAAATACCGCCAAACTGTCTTCCAAAGCACTATACTAGTTTGCATTCCCATCAGCAATGAAGGAATATTCCTGTTAGTCCGCATCCTTGCCAGCAATTTGTATTGTCATTTATCTGGATTTTAGTCATGCTAACATCCCTGGAGTAGTATCTTGTGACTACTTGGGATTTCATTTGTAAATTAAATTTCATTTGTAAATTCCAAGTGACAAATGATATTGAGCTCTTTTAATGCACTTATTTGCCACCTACATACCATCTTTGGAGATGTGCTTGCTCACATTTTTTGAGCATGCTTTAATTGGGTTGTTTGCATTCTTATTTTTGAATTTTAAAAGTTCTTTTTATATTTTGGATGCAAGTTCTTTTTCAAATACGTGTTTTGCAAATATTTTCTCCCAGTGTAAGATTTTTCTTTTGGTTCTTTTAACAGTATCTTTCCTAAAGTGAAAGTATTTAATTTTAATAAAATCCAATATATCTGGTTTTGCTTTTACAGATCACCTTTTTGGTGTATGTAAAAAGTTATCATCAAACCCAAGGTTACCTAGATGTTCTCCTATGTCATCATCCAGAAATGTTATACTTTTATGTTCTGCATCTAGGTCTATGATTCATTTAAGTTAATTTCATGAAATGTGTAAAGTCTTGCATATGGATGTCCAATTGTTCAAGAACCATTTTTAAAAATACTGTCCTTTCTCCATGAAACTACATTTACTTCTTTGTCAAAGATCAGTGACTATATTTGTGCAGGTCTATATCTGGGTACTTTAATCTGTTTCATTGATCTACAAGTCTATTCTTTTGCCAAAACCAGGTTGTCTCAATCATAGATTTATAGGACATCTAGAAATTGTGTATTATGATTCCTCTAATTTTCATCTTCTTCTCTTCCTCCTCCTCCTTCTTATACTTCTTCTTTGGTGTTACATTGGCTATTCTATCTTTTGCTTTTTCGTAGAAATTTTAGAATCTGTTTCTCTATGATTATAAAATAGCTTGCAGGAATGTCAATTGGGATGTCAGTGAATCTATAGTTGAGTTAGGAAGAACTAATATCAACACTATTGAGTCTTTCAACTCATGAACACAGAGTATCTATTTAGATTTTCTTCATGATGATGTGATCACTAATCTAGGGCCAGACATCTTGGAATGTGAAGTCAAGTGGGCCTTAGAAAGCATCACTACGAACAAAGCTAGTGGAGGTGATGGAATTCCAGTTGAGCTGTTTCAAATCCTGAAAGATGATGCTGTGAAAGTGCTGCACGCAATATGCCAGCAAATTTAGAAAACTCAGCAGTGGCCACAACACTGGAAAAGGTCAGTTTTCATTCCAATCCCAAAGAAAGGCAATGCCAAAAAATGCTCAAACTACTGCACAATTGCACTCATCTCACACGCTAGTAAAGTAATGCTCAAAATTCTCCAAGCCAGGCTTCAGCAATATGTGAACCATGAACTTCCTGATGTTCAAGCTGGTTTTAAAAAAGGCAGAGGAACCAGAGAGCAAATTGCTAACATACGCTGGATCATGGGAAAAGCAAGAGAGTTCCAGAAAAACATCTATTTCTGCTACAAAGAGTTGGACATGACTGAGCGGCTGAACTGAACTGAACAACAGCCTATTTGTAAGTTTTAAAAAATGTTCTTCACTGACATAGTATACATATCATGAAAGACAGTAGCCTGAGTTCTAATACTTTAATAAAATGGTCCAAATGCTAAACTAGACAAAACTGTGACAGTGACAGAGGCCATGTTGATAATCCAATTGAGATTGGCAGTGTCACTGGACTGATGAAGCATGTTGGCACAGTTTTACATTCATGAAAATAAAAGTCTTTGTGAAAAGCTTTAGCATTAGTACTTTTAGTAGCAACATCTGCTGTGTCTGTCTCTGCTTTAGCAGCTGTTTCATGTAGGTGACAAGCTGACAGGAGAACAATCAGGGATTTATTTCTGGTAGAATTTTTAGTTTCTTCTTTGATTTGTGGGTTATTGTTTGAAAAGAAGTGTACCCATATTCTCTGCTTTGTCAGCAGTCTTCCTTTTCAAGTTTTTAAAGTTTGTCATAGATACGAGCAAACAACTGAAATTTTTAAAGCTTTTTATTATATGTGCATGATGTCCTCTGTGACTTTGAGTTTGAAATAAGTAAAATGAAGTTATCCATGCTTAAAAATTAGGTTTTGGCATATATATAGCAAAACTAGTTTAACCTGCATAATTACTTGCATCCTCATAGAACTTTACCACTCCGGCTTGCCTAGTGCACTGCTGCTGCTGTTGCTAAGTGACATCCGACTCTGTGTGACCCCATAGATGGCAGCCCACCAGGCTCCTCTGTCCCTGGGATTCTCCAGGCAAGAGTACTGGAGTGGGTTGCCATTGCCTTCTCCGGCCTAGTATACTATTGCCACACAATCAATATTGGAATAAATCATAATAATGGGATTTTGAATCTAACTAAAATTAGAGTAACTGTCTTATTTTGTGAGTGATTTACTTGTAAGGGTATAAGTACTAACCCCACATCTTTATTAATTGGCAAACTTTTACTTATTATTTTTTTTCAAGGTAGAGTAAGACATTTTTGAAATACATTAATGCTCTTAGTCTAGAGTACCAGTTAACTCACTACAGAGATATTTTTCCAAGTGATATCCTAGTTCACTGAAACAGTTAATGTGCCTAGTCACTTCTAAAATCAACAATTCTAACTGGAAGTTCCTGGATATTTTCTAATAATCACTAAAAACAGTGTAGTTTAAAACTAAAAATCTTGCTTAATACAGGTTTATTTATAAGTCAGGAATGATGGGTAATGATTCCTTCTAAGATCTTATAAAGCTCAGGGAAACCTTTAGAGGAATATTAAACCTATACAGACTTCTCAAGGAAGGAATTGCCATGATTTTACACAATGCAGATTATTCCACAAAATAGATAAAAGAAAAAACAACAGATATATATATATATATATACATATGCTCTTATTGTGACACCACCCTTATGGCAGAAAGTGAAGAGGAGCTAAAGGGCCTCTTGATGAAGGTGAAAGAAGAGAGTGAAAAGGTTAGCTTAAAGCTCAACATTCAGAAAATGAAGATCATGGCATCTGGTCCCATCACTTCAT
>SJYC01026805.1:0-14408 GCA_006408675.1 Madoqua kirkii
AGTACATCATGAGAAACACTAGACTGGAAGAAACACAGGCTGGAATAAAGATTGCCAGGAGAAATATCAATAACCTCAGATATGCAGATGACACCACCCTTATGGCAGAAAGTGAAGAGGAACTAAAAAGCCTCTTGATGAAAGTGAAAGTGGAGAGTAAAGAAGTTGGCTTAAAGCTCAACATTCAGAAAACAAAGATCATGGCATCCGGTCCCATCACTTCATGGGAAATTGATGGGGAAACAGTGGAAACAGTGTCAGACTTTATTTTTGGGGGCTCCAAAATCACTGCAGATGGTGATTTCAGCCATGAAATTAAAAGACGCTTACTCCTTGGAAGCAAAGTTATGACCAACCTAGATAGCATATTCAAAAGCAGAGGCATTACTTTGCCGACTAAGGTCCATCTAGTCAAGGCTATGGTTTTTCCTGTGGTCATGTATGGATGTGAGAGTTGGACTGTGAAGAAGGCTGAGTGCCGAAGAATTGATGCTTTTGACCTGTGGTGTTGGAGAAGACTCTTGAGAGTCCCTTGGATTGCAAAGAGTCCAACCAGTCCATTCTGAAGGAGATCAGCCCTGGGATTTCTTTGGAAGGAATGATGCTAAAGCTGAAACTCCAGTACTTTGGCCATCTCATGTGAAGAGTTGACTCACTGGAAAAGACTGATGCTGAGAGGGATTGGGGGCAGGAGGAGAAGGGGACGACAGAGGATGAGATGGCTGGATGGCATCACTAACTCGATGAACGTGAGTCTGAGTGAACTCCAGTAAACAGTGATGGACAGGAGGCCTGGTGTGCTGTGATTCATGGGGTCGCAAAGAGTCAGACACAACTGAGCTACTGAACTGAACTGAACTGGATTTATTTCATCAGCATTGAGATATAAGTAGATTTGTATAGATCTGTACACATTTTGTCAAGTTTATACCTAAGTGTTTCATTTTTTGGTACTATTGTGAACAGTATTGATGATTGAATTTAAAATCTTAGTTATCCATTTCTTGTATATAAGAAACCAGTTACCATATTTTTGTATAGTGATTTGTGTCCTATAACCTTGCTATACTCACTTATTAGTTTCAGAATGTTTGTTGTTGATTTGGGGGAATTTTTCATATTGACAATCATATTATCTGAAAACAAAGGAAATTTCACGTCTTCTTTCCCAACTTGTATCTTTTATTTCCTTTCCTTGTCTTAGTGAACTAATTAGGATTTTCAGTATAGTGATAAATAGAAGTGGTGAGGGGATATTCTTTGTTTGTACCTCATCTTAGGGAGAAAGCAACCAGTTTCTCATGTCATAATATTTGCTAGCTGTAGGGTTTTTATAGATGTTCTCTATCAAGTTGTAGGGCTTATCCTCTATTCCTAAGATATACATGTTTTCTATCTTCAAACTGTCTTATTTTCCCAAGTTCTAATAAATGTGTTATTTGCAAGATCACGTGACAATTTGCTCTTAATCATATCATTTTGAGTTTTAGTTTTGATTATGAAAATTTTTTCTGTGGAATTCCTTTCATCTGCTCACAAAGATGTACCCACATAGACTTGATAAAGCCCAGTATATCAATCAGTGAATTCACTTAAATACATTCAGATTCCCTGAGCAGAATTTAGAAGCAAGTAACTGGTTCACTCTTTAACATTCTTTTAAAATCTTCTGTCATTTCATGCAGCTGGGGGACAAAGCTGGGACGTCTGTAACAGAGCTGGATATAGTTTCCTCCTCAGCTTTTTGGCTAGTTATACAATCTTGGCCAATTTCTTTAATTTAAAAAATCATTAATCTTAACATTTCTCTATTTAAAAATTAAAATGGTGACATTCACACTTTCTTTTTGCTCAAAGTTAGAAAAGACTCAATATCTTAAATTATCAATTTGTGAACCCCTTGAATAGTGTTGTGAAGAGCTTCTCAGGTAGCTCCCAATCCCCTCTTCTTGATGCTCATGCCTTTGTGTAAGTCCGGCTTTGTGAGTGCGGGTGGGTCCTGTGACTTGTAGCTGACAAATAGATGGCATGATTGATAGGATATCACTCTTACGACTATGTTCTGTTCTGTGGCAAAGGCACTAGGATGTCATTCTGGTTACATTTGCATTATCTCACTTTCCTCGTGGCTCAGATGGTAAAGAATCTGCCTGCAATGTGGGAGACTCAGGCTCAATCCCTGAGTTGGGGAAAATCTTCTGGAGAAGGGAATGGCTACCCCCTCCAGTATCTTGCCTGGAGAATTTGATGGACAGAAGAGCCAGCTGAGTCGCTTCAGTCGTGTCCGACTCTGTGCGACCCCATAAACAGCAGCCCACCAGGCTCCCCCATCCCAGGATTATCCAGGCAAGAATACTGGAGTGGGTTGCCGTTTCCTTCTCCAATGCATGAAAGTGAAAAGTGAAAGTGAAGTCATGTCCGACTCTTAGCGACCCCATGGACTGCAGTCTACCAGGCTCTTCCATCCATGGGATTTTCCAGGCAAGAGTACTGGAGTGGAGTGCCATTGCCTTCTCTGGGACAGAAGAGCCTAGCAGGCTACAGTCCATGGGGTCACAAAGAGTTGGATATGATTGAGCAACTAATGCTTGAGGAATCTCTTTCTCTCTATTGTTGGGTTTCGATAAGCAAGTTGCCATGAAACCTATGGCTATAAGGAATGTTTCTGACAACACCCCTGAGGAATTGTGATAGGAAATCCTTGCCCAGTCAAGTCTGTAGATAAGAACTCAATCCTGGGTGACATCGTGATTGCTGTTCTGTGAAACTCTGAGGATGTTGCAAAGAGTATTGGGTCTGGATGCCACAGTTCAAAAGCCAATAAACAGGCCAGCTTGATGGAAAGGAAAGCTTGCTTTATTTCATATTTCAGCAACTAGAGGGGTGTGGGCAGACATCTGTCCAAAGGCTGTACCCCCTGACAACTGGCAGAGCCCTTGCACATACACAACCAGAGGGGCAAGAGGTTTTAGAGACAGAAACGAGGTTACATAGAGAAAGAGCACAGTCATCTTTGACAGTCATCTTCAAATTGCTCATCAATGTCAACTTGGTTGTTTTAGGTACAGTTAATTTTCAGTTCCAGGGTCTGTTTCTTCCCATTTCTTTGAGGCAAATTCTTGGAATTGTGGCAGCTTATGTCATCAGTATAGTCTGGTCACCATGTAGTTAATTATTTTAACCTGGTGTTTTAGTATCTATAAGACAGCTCCTGGGATATGGTTCAGAATATTATCTATAATCCTTGAGAAGGAAATAAAGGTCCTTAACTATGTTTAATGACTACATTATTATTATTTGCTCTCCTTTGACTGTTTTCCTTTGTTTCTGCATTTTCATTTCTCTGATTAAACTTATTCTTTGACTGAAATTTTCCATAGACAAAAGCAGGCTGAGGATGTTGTGGGGTTGGCGGTCAAGGACCACAGGGTCCTGCTTCGTTTCAAGGAGACCCAGCTAAACATTGCCCATGCTCTTGACCCACAAACCTTTGAGATAATAAATATGTTTTAAACCTCTATGTTTGCAGCAATTTGTCAAACAACAACAGAAAGCTAATACAAGTGCAAAGCCTCAATTAAATAGGTAATATATTTTAAGAAGCTCAAAGAGGTAGATGTTAATAGGTCACTCTAGGTTTTTCAAATTCCATTTCATTTAAAGTAAGTAAAGACACAGAGAGACAGCAGAAACTTCTGTCATTGAAGAGTAGCATTCTTTATTTCAGAAAGGTGTCAAAATTTTATTTTATTGCCCATAGTTTTGTAAGGAATTGGATATAAAGCACCAATAATTTTGTAATCCAAAGTATAGTATAGTTGTTATATGTTATTTACTATGCTTAGACTGTATACATCTACAAATATTTATACTTTATGATTAGTATACACAAGCTGTTCCCAAGTTTGATTTTCAGTTCAGACTAGGATTTTTAATATTGTTTATATCATGCACTAAGATGGAAAAGCATTAAAAAGTAGAAATAATAAATAAAAGTCATTCCAAAAAATATAGTTCCAACCTGTTTGACATGGTGGTGTTCCTATAGTCACATGACAAGAGTGATTCCTAATAGGTTTGGTTCAAATTTGATTTATCAATCAAAGCCATATTAGAAAAATGCATTTTTATAACAAATTTTCAATTAATAAATTCAGCAATATTACATATTTGACAACTTTAGGGTTGAGAAAAAAATCTTCACTTTTCTTTTCACAGTAAATTATATCAAAGTAAGTCACTGTGGTCATTGCACACCAGAAAATTCGAGAAATGACATCTTCTAAAGCCTCACTGAGGTCAAATTCAGGTTGAAAAACTATGCTATGAGAAATGTACCCACATTTCCACTCAACATCAGGTTTCTTACAAGTTGTGAACACACAAAACATGAGATACCCTTCCTTCCTGTACTTTGGTTATAAAATGCTTAACTTTTTTTCCAGAACATATCTAACTCGACTCTCATGCTTCTTATCGCAGGCAACAATGCAACATGCTGAGCTTCTTCCCTCTACCATTTTGGGTTGATGTTTACTGTAAGATGGTATCATGCTATATTTAACACTTAAAACCACAGAGAAGCAAATGACATGTTGTCTGCTTTTCCAGATGACTATGGTAGTTCTTAAAACATTGTTCACGTAGAATACTTTAAAATTATCTTCCCTAAAATAAATATAGTATTTTGCCCCTGGACTTGGCGAAAGAGGACAAATAGAAAATGGTATATTCATGTAAGCAGATCTTTAACATGACAGTTCTCGTCTGTGGTGAGAAATAAGCAATATCTGTCAAATCACAATTGATTTGCAAGCCCCTGTTGAAAATAAATGTATTGATAACCATGTAGTTATTATAAGTTATGTGCTTATATCTGAAAACTTGCTTGTAGACCTGAGAAGAGTCACCTATATATGTTTGCCTTCCTATTTACCAAAGAGAGTTTTTTTCTCCTATTTATAATATCCTTATTCATGCAATATCTACAATTGTGCATTTTAAATATTGGGGTTGGGGCAAATAGTAGTCCTGTGGTGGTAACTACACAGAACCAGCAAAGAAGTGAACAACATCCAGAGAGACTAAGCAGGTAAGCTAGAGCTGGGAAAAATTGGCTTCCAAGATTAGCCCACCCAGTGACCATGGGAGCCTCTCTGAATACCTGCTTCCTTATCTGTGTGCCTAATGTCTCTCTACAGATTTATTTCTGGAATCACACGGACATCTTTCACCTATTATACATTCAGTAAATGACCGACAAGATTGCCTTTGTTCTGTGAAAGCTCTGCTCTTCACATGAATGACTCTTATGCAGAGCCTACTGGATACTCCTGAATTCAAAGAATTAATAGAAAGTATGTCCCATTAGAAATATTTTCCTATTTTATTTTATCATTTATTTCTTACCCTACAAGCTTCCTTATCCTCATCTCTTTTTTCTCAAAATGAGTCACTCTTTACTCAGTTTATTAAAGTGTATCAGTTGCACTCAAAGTCATCTATCTCTCACACATACACATACACACACACACACATGCACACACAGCATTCATAATCAGTAGGGTCTGTATATTGCATTGTCCAGAATATCTACCCTAGAATATAGGTAATGAGCAGCTGTATCACCAGAACAGAGAAATCATGAACTTTAATGGGCACTGAATAAAAATGTGATTGAAAGGTGAGGAGTAAAGTAATACCAACATAACTAATGGACAAGAGAGTGCTACGGCAAGAACTACTAAGAACACATAACATAAAGTGAGGAGCAATGTGAAAAAAATTCCACAGGAGGAAAATCTTTTTCCTAACTCTAACTTTCCAAATTTTAGATATTTGTTCAAAAAACATCACAAGGCTGTAGGATCTTGAGAGTTCCAGACTTGTCATCAATGTTTAGGAAGAGCAAAAGTTGAATCAGGTAAGAAAGAATCCTCATCCATTTTGTTTAGGCCACCAATATAAAAGACCTTATTATAGCCTTCTTTAGTACCCACCTTAGCTTAAATCCTCCTATTAAATCTACTTCCTGCTTTATTATCACTGTGGATGTAAAAAAGGGCTGATGATCATCTTTGCTTCTAATCTTTCATAAATTAGAACAGAAACATTCAAAATTGCCTATTAATAAGCCTCCCCATAGTCTACTGAGCTTAAGCAAATATAAGTTTTGTAACCTACCCATTAATCTCCAGAAGGTATTCCAAATAATTACATTCTGTCACATTCTTATTTACACTTGATTCTAAAAAGTTCTCAACTTTTCACATAACTAACCTAGAAAATAAATATTACCCTTGCCTTCATAGGCAGCATTAAAATGAGCAGGCACTTGAGTTAATCTGTTATATTTTGTAACTTATTATTATTTAATTTTCCTAACTGCCTGCTTAGAACTTGAACCGTTCTGGTTAAAAACAATTGCAGAAGCATACTCAGTGGTAGGAAAGCTTAGATAAAGTTCACTGCTGCCATGAAAGGAGATGTCAGTTTTGCAATCCATCTGCCCTTTTTAAATTGGGTGGAGTTGATCTGAAGGAATCTAAAGATATTTACAAAATAAGCTAATATGAAAGGGCACGACAACCCATTAAAAGCGACTCTCTTCCTCTTCCACAGCGTGGTGAAGGCCTGGGATGAATTTCAAGAGCTGTTTTCGGACACTTCCTCTTCTGCTTTTCCTGGGTAGGGTCCCATACATGCCTGAGAAGTTACCTTCGCACAAAGGAGACATGGACCCACTGCTGGCAGAACTAATGCTCCGATTCCTCCTCGAAGAAGACCTCTTCAGAAAATCATCTCCTTCCCTGGGGACAAAGCACTCATCATCTGTGCTTGTCTGGCGGCTGAAGGCTTCCCGACTGGAGTCTTCAGACACACAGGTCTGGTACCCATCCTCACTGTCTATCGTCATGGAGCTCAGCCAGCTCTTACAACTGCTTGCACTGGATAACGATTCCGGTCCAGGAGGGCGGGGCCAGGCATGGGTCCAAGCAATGTGAATTCATCTATGTCCATATTTTCCAAACTTGGGCAGTTAGTTGCATCACCTGGAATGCGGGAAAGAAAGCCTACTGTGAAATAGATCTAAGCATCACTTCTTACAAGTAAACACATCAAAATTTCTCTTTGAAAGTCACAAGAAAGAGTAAGGGTGGATAATTCTTTTCACCAAGCTTGCACAAATAAGTGACTGTCTATGAGACCATTTGATAAGCTTAAGAGTAGGATTTTTCAGGCTATTTGTCCATAGACTGTGTGTGCTCAGTTACTCGGTGGTGTTTGACTCTTTGTGACCCTGTGACTGTAGGCTGCCAGCCTCTTCTGTCCATGGAGCTTTCCAGGCAAGAATACTAGACTGGGTTGCCATTTTCTACTCCAGGAATCTTCCTGACCCAGGGACCAAACTTCCATCTCTTGCATCTCCTGCATTGGCAGGCAGATTCTTTAGCACTGTGCCACCTGGGAAACCCTTGTTTATAGATTAGTTTCATGTAAAGGGTTCCATGGTCACAAAAAAGGTCTAGATTAAATAAATTGAAACAAAATTCTTCACATTAGAGCAGTTCAACTCATCTAACAGTATTCCAGTGCAACTTTTGAATTTCCAAAAGAATCATTTCTTATATTGAAGTGACCCTGTCACTTTTTATTAAAATCATCATAGAAATGGGTTTCAAAGAATACACTTGGAGAAATGCCCTCTTATGGATTTTCTCTATTTTAGTTCCTCTGGTTTTTAGTTACTATATTTTTTAATAATTGTAAAATTATTATAACATCACTTGAAGTGTATGGAAAGCACAGTTATAAAACCTGCACCTTACAGACTGATTATTAGAGAATTTAGATGTTTAGAACAGAAAGGATATTTTAGAGCCTCAATATTCCCAGTTTATTCTTAGAATACTTTAATACTTAAATTCTTTGAAATGGTAGTATACCAGAAAACATCCCTGTCCTAAAATAAATAATATTTGAAAAAATTGAATGTTATCTGCTTGGCTGAATTTCTTCATCAACCTTTTATAACCTACATCTGGGCTCTCCAAACTCTAATTTTAATCTCACACCAACAGCCTGTTCATATCCCACTTGCTTCTGTACTATCTGAGTTGTTTGGTATGCTGCTAAAAGAAAAGAGATTATTTGCGATACTAGCCAGAAAAAAAAAATCATTTGAAGGTGACTTTGCTTCAGGAAAAGTAATAGGACATTATACACTCAGAAATGTGTTTTTTAAACCTCATGCTGATTGTCTCTACTGCTGCTCTCCTTTACCCTTGGTTGACAATATTAAAAGGACTGTTTGTTTATTTTTCCATTTGATCTGCAAGGTTGAATAGGGTCAGCCCTGTAGCAACCAGTTATAATGCGTTGATTTTTGTTAACAAAACCTACTTTATTTCATCTGGCAACAAGTTGATGAAAGTCTTCTGATTGGAGAGCATTTGGCTTGTAGAATCTCATGCCCTGGATATTTATTCTAGGTCTATAAAAAGTAAACTAAAGAACTCTTTTATCTCTCAAAAAATATAGACAATGGCCAATATAGACAATGAGGAGCCAATCTCCTTGAAGCTGAACAAAGGACCTTGTCTATGCAAGGCCATGCCCACAGAACCACAGAACTGCCTACACTTATCAGATTAAACTCTATCTCCCCTTTAGGATGCTCCTCTGCAAGTTTGTAGACCCTGAAGTTTACAGAAATCCAGGAAGTAGCTATATATTTGTGCCTCTGCTGCTGCTGCTACTGCTAAGTCGCTTCAGTCGTGTCCGACTCTGTGTGACCCCATAGACGGCAGCCCACCAGGCTCCCCTGTCCCTGGGGTTCTCCAGGCAAGAACACTGGAGTGGGTTGCCATTTCCTTCTCCAGTGCATGAAAGTGAAAAGTGAAAGTAAAGTCATTCAGTCATGTCGGACTTTTTGCGACCCCATGGACTGCAGCCTGCCAGGCTCCTCTGCCCATGGGATTTTCCAGGCAAGAGTACTGGAGTGGGGTGCCACTGCCTTCTCTGAGTTGTTACCAAATTTTAGATCCCTCAGAAAAACACTGTTATACATTTTTAAGAAAATTACTTTGTAAACACAAATAGAGCAGTAACACATACATGTTTCATTTTCTGAAAAGAAAGAACTTGAACACAAACTTCTGTCATAAATGAGTGCCGAATTAAGAATTAAATGTATCTTTTTTCTATAAACAGATGATCACTTTCACAAACAGATATTGCAAGGTTATAAACAGAGACTTTAGGTCAGTCTTATCTAACAAAGATATAAGCTATATTTCACACCCACATAGCTAGCGGTTTCAGTGCATTGTTTGTACACGTAAGTTCATTCCTCAGGTTATACCAGTCACACAGCAAGTGCCAAGTCAACAAATGTTAAACTCAACCCTTCTTCTCAGAAATAAACACAAATGAGCAGTAACACATACATGTTTCATTTTCTGAAAAGAAAGAACTTGAACACAAACTTCTGTCATAAATGAGTGCCGAATTAAGAATTAAATGTATCTTTTTTCTATAAACAGATGATCACTTTCACAAACAGATATTGCAAGGTTATAAACAGAGACTTTAGGTCAGTCTTATCTAACAAAGATATAAGCTATATTTCACACCCACATAGCTAGCGGTTTCAGTGCATTGTTTGTACACGTAAGTTCATTCCTCAGGTTATACCAGTCACACAGCAAGTGCCAAGTCAACAAATGTTAAACTCAACCCTTCTTCTCAGAATGCATACAACGGCAAAAAGCCTGTATTTGCTGTTTTAAAGATCCTTCACATTTCCTGGGTTTGAGGGCCATGAAGGAGAATACCTCTGCATTACTGTAACTTACACAATTTGAACAAATAATACAAGCTCCACCCAAGAAGCATGTTGCCATTCCAGTTTCAAGAGTTTCTCAGAACTATGCAGCCCCTGAGCCATAGGCGTGCTCAGGAATTTAAGTCATCTGCCAAAGTAATAAGAAAATGAGGCCGTCATTCATATTGCTCTTCTAAAATCCCCAGGTGCTTCTGGCGAATGTGAGCATGCATGTGTGCGTGTCCATGTTTTCACGTGCGTGTGTTATGTGTATGGAGGAGGGGACATCATGTGACTTACCTCTCCTCCAAATACCCTGGTCACTCCAAAAGCCAGGCCAAAGGAATACAGACGATTTTTGACCCATGCTAGACAATTTTTTCCTTCTAATGATGACAATCTTAAAACAATTTAGACACAGAAAGAATGAAATGTAAGTGTGGTTTCTGAACTGGAAATCACATTTACCATGAAGCAGGCGCTGTTCCTGTAACTGCAGAGATCTGAACTCCACCCATTTCTTCTTCAAGGTTTGCTGAGAAAGAAGAAAAAAGTGCTAATTATTAGGAAACCCCAGAGAAGACAGCAATGTACTTTCAGCTGTTCAGATTTGTTAATTCATTTTTTTTCATTTCTTTCTAGCACTAACAATCCCTCTCATTCATTTGAAAGATTTTTGTGTGTGTTTCTAATAGGGGAATATTGGGAACACCCGTTTCTCAAGAAATAGTCTAGTAGCACCAACAAACTGAAACAATGACATCGTTTCAATAGAGATGACAGATAATAGAAACAATGACATTCGTGTTTTTTTATTTTAAGTTATTGGAAAAGCAGATTGCTTGGGTTTGTGTCCATTTACTAGCTGATTCAGCAAGACTTTAAACTCTAGGCTTCTCTCATCTATAACATGAGGACAACAGAACCTAAACCCTTGGATTTTCATGAGGATTATAAGCATTAGTAGATGAAAATGGGTGGAATGGTAGATACAGCTTAGTAAATGTTCCAAAAATGCCATGATCATTTTGAATGGACATAGAAGATGTGGTACATATATACAATGAAATGTTACTCAACTATGAAAAAGAATGAAATAATGCCACTTTCAGCAACATAGATGGGCCTAGAGATTTTCACACTAAGCAAAAAGCAAGTTAGAAAGAGAAAGACAAATACTATATGATATCACTTATATGTGGAACCTAAAAAATATGATACCAATAAGCTTATTTATAAAACAGAAACAGATTCACAGACATAGAAAACAAACATGCTTATCAAAGAGGAAATGGGTCAGGAGAGGGATAAATTAGGAGTATAGGATTAAGACATATACACCATTATACATAAACTAGATGAACAACAAGATATTGTACACCACAGAGAATTACATTCAGTATCTTATAGTAACATGTAATAGAAATCTAAAAAAAAATATATGTATAACTGGATCACCTTGCTGTACATCTGAAACTAACACAATATTGTAAATCAACTGTATTTTGACTAAACAAAAATACCACCATCATTCTATAAGCCTGGGTCACTATCTTTTCTGGTGGTTGGTTTAGGTGGTTTAGTCGCTAAGTCATGTCTGACTCTTGTGACCCCATGGACTGTAGCCCGCCAGGTCCCTCTGTCCATGGGATTTTCCAGGCAAGAATACTGGAGTAGATTGCCATTTCCTTCTCCAGATCTTCCCGACCCAGGAATCGAACCCAGGTCTCCGGCATTGCAGGAAGATTTTTTACCAACTGAGCTATGAGGGAATCTATTTATTTTCTATACACAAAAAGGGAAGCTGATCAGCTCTAAAAGATATCCTTGGAGGGCTAAACTTAGAGCATTTCTTAACAGCTCTTGACCTCTTAACTGCTTCCTTCCGTGGCTGCCCCGTGCATGAGAACAGCGGCCCGGGGAGGGATGAGTGGCTCTTGCAATGGTCACGACTGCGCATGAGGCCTGGCCTACCCACAGCCAGGCTGTGGATGGGAATCGAAAGTCAACAAAGCAGAAGGCACCGGACAAGGCAAAAAGGCTCCTTCTCCCCTCCCTCTGCATTTTACCCCACTCTTTCCTTTGCCACTTCAGGTCCCCACAGCAAGCCCCCAGATTTAGGTCCTCCATCACTCAGATTTGCCTGTGGACATTTATCGGGAAGAAAAGGCAGCCTAGTTAGAAACAAGTGGTCCTTTGTACAAATCAGGCTGGAAGGGGTAGACGAAGTCTAAAATGGGAGAGTGGGGGGAAAGTACATCTGGAAGAGGAAGATGAAAGGAAAAGAAAACATTACAAGAATGTCATTAAACGTTTAAGGGGGACTTTGGCTGTTCAGAAAACGAGCAATCATTGGGCAAGACTTTCTCAGCCTTGATAACAGTAACATGTAGCAGCACTCCTTATGCCTGCCAATATAATATGTAATCAATAAGTCAAAGACAAAAAACACCTCGCTCAATTAATTCCTTGTTCTTTCTATACTGTAACATAGTCTACCTGGCTCTAAGACTGCTGGGCTACCTGAATATTAGCTCTTATAAACCTGAGGTCATGTGAAGATTTGAGTCAGGAAACCAGGAAGTACAGAACCAGCAGGGATCTGGCATATACACTAAGCCCTTTTCTCTTTCTTAAAGAGGTTTATCTCTTACAAGAGAACAGAGTCCAACTGGGGAGATAAGGATAGACCAATACTCAAAACTAATTATAAGTAGAAGAGGAAGTTGTATTTCTGTACTTACGACCTATAAATACAAAGTCCGGGCCTGCCAAATAGTTTCTGTGAAAATAAAGGTTTTTAAGTATCAGATCTGTTGATTTGTCCCAGTCATCTCAGGATGTCGTCACTTAAACCAAGAAAATACCAGTGTAAAGAGCAGCTGTGTCAAAGTGACTAAGAGCTTTTAGTCTGTAATGAAGCTTCCCTATTTTCCTCAAAGTCTGTTTCGGTCTATTGTTAACATCACAGTGGTGTATTTGGACAAATCTAACCTCTCATTATTAGAAGCAAATTGAAGCATCGGTGAGATCTAACCTTACTAGGCCACATCAGCTCAGCTCACTGTGCCTAGGTCAGCGCCTATCATACTGAAGCTGCTCCTTAAATGGCTAAATGAATAAATCAAAGGGGGGCTTCCTGAAGCAACACTCAGCTGTCACAGACTGGATATTTGGTTGAATATGTCTCCAATGTTTTCATTCTCCATGAGACTTTAGATAAACATTTCCATGGCACTTTATGACTTATATGCCACCTGGGTTTCCCTGGTGGCTCAGACAGAAAACAATCTGCCTGCAACGCGGTGTAGGAGATCCTGGGTTTGAACCCTGGGTCGGGAAGATCCCCTGGAGAATGGAATGGCTACCCACTCCAGTATTCTTGCCTGGAGAATTCCATGGCCAGAGGAGCCTGATGGGCTACGGTCTGTGGGATCACAAAGGGTAAGACATGACTGAGCAACTAACACTTGCTACTTTTTTCGTGCTTTCACAGATAACTTTCCTAAAAGTTCCAGATTAAAAAATAAAAGTTCAGTGTAGCAAAATGTTTCCCAAGGGCTACAAACAGTAAATATCAGGGAATAGCTCCCTCAGTTAGCCCACTAGATGCGCTGTTTTCATGTCAAACATTTGAATCATAGGTCACAAGAAAGGGAATCCCTGAAAATTTAGCTCAAAAGGGACCATTGTTTCTGAAGAAGAGGTCGTGGCCACACAAGAACCTTTGTGAGACACGATGCCACTAACATAGCAAGATGCACACACTGAATGTCACTGTGTGAAGGGGAAGCCATCCTGACTGGTTAACAGGTCAGACCCAGACATTTTAGCCCAGTGATGAGCTGGAAATCTCACAGTTACAAGATTAGAAAGGCAATAGAAATGAAAGATGATGAACAGGAATGAACCCAAAGTTCTACTAGACCTGGAGAAAAAGAAAGAAGTCAGGAGAAAATTGGACCCTATGTGAGGCAGACACAAAGACAGGTTTCCTGCTTGAGAGAAGAACCTTGGTTAAGCTCTACCACCATGAAAAGGAGGCTGAACAAAGCTGCTAAGGGTGACTATAGCTAATGGAAAACATGTACCCACAGGGGCAGGAGCACATGAACGCAGCCTCACGACCCAAGCTGCATACTGGCCCCCAGACCTGGGGGCCAGACCTGCCAGACCTGGCTCTGTACTGGAAGTCTTGAGTTGCAGAGCAGAGGCCACTGCCCAACTCACACTGAGTGGCACAGAGAGGCCAAGGGAAGCAGGTAATCCACACCGCAGAACTCCACAGAAGTTTAATGATAAGAAAAACAACAAAACTGATAATCAGTACATGACTTCTCTCCAAACAAAAAATAGAAAAGGTTCAAAAACTTTAAAATAAAGAGTATTTGCAATCCTCTGAGAGAGAAATGTGATGTTCCTAAGAACAAGAAATTTGAAACAAATGAAGAAAAGAAAAGATAGGCATGAAAAAGAACTATTTGAAAATAAATTAATTTTTGAAACTCAATAGAAAGAACACATTCTATACAGAACACAGACAACATTACTGAAGATATTATGCAGGAATTAAAAAATAATG
>SJYC01026807.1:0-17874 GCA_006408675.1 Madoqua kirkii
AGTGTAAATATAAAATGGATGAAGAAAATACAGAATGTTTTTGAAGTACATAAAAGACTTGAATGGAAAGACACAGACCCTGCGTTAGAAGTAAGGAAAGCAAAACTCATAAAAATGTTCATTGATCTCATTTATTCTATAAAGACAATTCAATCCTTATCACAATCTAACAGGGAATATTTTTTCAAAGAATTTTATAGATTGATTCAAAAGATCAGAGGTATAAGCAAAATGATAAGAATATAAACTAATGTTGACAAAGAAGAAAATAGAGTTTGTTGATAAATTAGATGTGGGAGAAGGGAGGAATACAAGTTAATATATTTGGCAACTCTACCCTCTTGGGCTCAATAATTAAGGTGCACGTGAGTGAGGTCCTAGATTTCATGGCCTGCTGGAACTTCCTCACTCTAGGAAACTGAGATTTTTAAGACCCTCAAAGGGCCCAGAGAATATTCACTGAACATCCTGCATTGTGCAGTATCTCCTGAAAACTTCAATTTCTTCTCCAGAGTTGACAGTGTATTTGCCAACAAAAGTAGATTCAAGGGTATCCACAGGAGTAGAGGAACTTGATCTTTGTAGAAAGAAGGAGGCGAAATGGAAGAACAACAGAACATGACAATCCCAGGCCTTCCTACACACATACCGCACTGGGGAAAATCACAGCTCCTCCATCTTTGTTTTTTCCAAACAGAATGTAAATCAAAAGAGATCACAGGTGCATTAATGAAAACTTCTTCAGGCCATGTGCTTTCCTGTTGCCTTTCTGAGCCCCATAAACACACAGAAGGAGGAAGGAAGGAAGTGATTTGCCCTGGTTTGTAGAATTTAATATTCCTGCAAAGGTAATTGTATGGCTCTTGATAATTCAGCAGTTTAGACTCATCACGACATTTCATCTTCAAGGGCTATCTCAGTTCTTCAAATAGATCTTTATTCTTCCACTCACACATTCAAGGATGAAAAATTTGCCTCACTGTATTAAATTAAATTACCTTTAAAACTTGCAGCTTTGCCTCAAGCTCTGTCCTTTTGAGAATCATTGTTCCATTAAGAGTCTCTATCCTGTTTTAAGAAAAAAAGGAGGGGGGTGGGAAATAACATGAGTGATTCTCTCAAACAAGCACCATCCCTTACGGAGTACTACACTTTGAGCACAGACTGTCCTCAAAAAGCAACATGAATGTCACCATTCTCATGGCACTTCAAGTATCTGGACCTAAGCCAAACCTGACAACATTCAAAGAAAGAATATGGGAACACACACACGCACACACACACACACACACACACATCTTTCAAGAGGGTGACTAGAAGAAAAGGCTCTCGTTTATTTGTAAACTGTAGCTCCTTTTAGAGAAGCCACTCCAGGGCAATGATGGTTGTTCGCTACTAGAACGTACTGTGTGGTCCGGCTGAACCACCTCTTTCATTTGTGAATATTCACTGGGCACCTACTATGAGCCAGACTCTAGACATCATGCTGAGCGTGAGGAATACAGCAACTGAAAACTCGCACTAGGGACTTTCAAACAATGAAATCAAAAAACTACTTCTTGAAATGGGAAAATCTCTTCTTCCTTAAGATTCTAGAAAATGTTACCTCTATAAATTGCCCGAAATTTAGAACTAGAACAAATAGGATCAAAACTACTGAGATATTAACTTTCAAATGACTCATCTCAAAACTTTTAAGCGTACAAATGATAATCCTAGAATTATCGATTTAATGGTGTTCTCTCTCCCTATACCAAAAGCCTTTCTAAAAATAAAGAGACTTGTTCTATCCTGAGTGATTTATCTGTTTTGCGGGCTCAAGTTAGAAGCCTTTATTTTGACTACAGAACCATCATTCTGAATAAGATAAATATGACGTACGAGTTACAAAACTAAGCATCTTTTTAAGTATCGGTTCAAAGTCATTCTGATAAATCAGCTGTAACTCTATAAAGATGCAAGAAATTTGTCATGGCCTGGTAACATAATAATATTAAATGCAGTCTATTAGGAATAATGCTGTTTCCAATAGCATTATACCCAAGACAATGAGATGGATGATAGCAAGCCAACACATCAGCTTTCTCATTACCGGCTCTTGACTCTAGATATTAGGGAGGATCCATATGAATCTGTTTGGTACCTTACTGTTGATCTGACCTACCCAAGCAACAGATATCTGTGGGCAGAACTGTAGGCATAGATTGGCCGCTGTCTTCAATATTTGTACAAACTGTCTCATTTCCCTGCCCTCTGGATTTCCACCTGTCTCCACCCACTACTCTTTAACTATACACCTTCAGTCTGCCCACTTCACCCATCTGGAATACAGGTTTCTGATTCTAACCACCAGCACATTCCCTTGAACATGTTCCTACCTCATGGATTGAGATTTCTCTGGAGCTAGAGTGGTCCCCATCCTTTATCCTGAACTGATAGCAGCCGTAGAGTTGGACACGGTCCTCTTCCAACATGAGTCATCTTTCAAAATTACTCTCACACAATCTCCCCCAACCACCCCCCAAAACATCCTTTGAAGTTTTAGACTTATTCACCAAAGAGTGTGCAGGGAATTTTTTATTGGCAGATTGCAAGGAACAGCTGTGGTGGAATAGCTGGAGAAAGGATCCTGGCATCCAGAGCAGATGGTCAGATCCCAGTTCAGGCACTTACTAAGTGGTTGGTTTTAACTAAACCTCATGTCAGCCTGAGTCACTTCATTTATAAGCAGGAATAAAATCAACTTCACAAGATGACGATAAAGAATAAATAAGATAATCAGAATAAATTCTAAACTCTTAAGTCTGACTGGAGAGACCCATGCTCTGCTTCCTGGAGAACACTCTGTCTTCATTTCTTACTCTACTCTTCTTAATTCACCAGCCACAAATTAATTATGCTGGCTATCTCCCTATCCCTTGAACATGCCAAGCCTACTTTGATAACTCAGAACTCTCTTTTACCTGAAATATTTTCACCAGGAGTTCATCTAACCATTCCTTCTCATTATTTCGCTCTCAGCTCAAAATTCACCTTCTCAGAATGGACCACTTTTAATACTTAAGCTAAAAATGCAGCCTCTCACTCAGTATTTTATCCCATCCCTTTCTCTACTTTCTCCATAATAGTTATCATAATTTAAATATCAAAATTACCTATTTTGTGGGCTTTTCTCACCTATCTCTTTCCATAATTAATAAAGCAATAGAAGAGTCTTTGTCTCCCTGAGCCTATCACAGAGCTGGAAATATAGTATTTGCTCAATAAATATTATTTTAATGAATGGGTGAATTCCATCTTTGTCTTATTAGGTTCTAAGGATGGAAACGTCAGTTGAATCTCTACTGGGGAAGCAAACATCCCATTAGTGAATTGAGAATAACAGCAGCACGTGTCTGTGTATATGCTGCAGGGCAGGAGGGCTGAGCAGACTGTTCTTCCAGACAGAACACTAGGAGAGAAAAACGCCTGGCTGATGGCATAAGAAGAAAAAGCTCAGCCCTTCTGAACTTCCATTTGCTCTAACCACAGGATCATGTCAGCCACGGAAACTGGACTCATTCCTCTCTGTCTAAAGAGAATGTGGGCCAGTTTAATCGAATTTGAATCAAAAGTGAAATTTTAAAAATGCTATCCTTCCCACTCAGACGTTGGGCTACTGATGCCCTCTGACTTCAGATGCTGACGACATGTTCAAGTTTGAGGAAACCTTGAGAAACAAAAGGAACTGATAGAAACGTCTGTACCCAATCCCCAAACTATGGTGCTCTGCCTCCCTTGTGATCCAGAACAAAAAACCTATTCATTCACTCAACAGGCATTATGAGACACCGTAACAATTTTTTAAGCCCCACGGGAAGCAACCAGATAGTTACATTAACAGGTTTCCTGACGATCTGATCAGGTCAACAACTTGTTTGTGGGTAAAGCCTTCTGTGCTCACACCATTGATTTTTGCAAGGACATCACCTGGGAGATGCCAAGAAAAACGAGTGTTAAAATGGTTAGTTAAATAATCTTTCCCGACCCACAAATGAAACAAAACACACAAGCCCCAAACCTTGGCAACAAAAAGGAGCTGAGGAAATTCAAAGCAACATCATATTCTGACCTTCACTATCAAAAAAAATTTTTTTTCTTGCTATTTAAATAATTCCAAACGTAAGCACAGTTCTGACTTACCAGCTTGCAGGCCGGCACAGTGTGCTGGGCTGGCCTCCTGGATTTTGCAGATCAGGGTGCACATATCTGCGGAGCAGCTGTTCTGGTTTGGGAGCCTGTAAGTCTGTAAAATGAGAAAGATACATAATTACTATTAAAAAACTCAAAATCTATTTGTCAAAAAAATTGAGTAGTATCAGTTACCTTACTTAACGTGATACATAAGTACAAAGAAAAATCTGGGAAGTTTTTCTGAGTATAAACTGAATATAAGGACCAATCTGACACTTCTCCCACACATTCTGTAGCTGACCCCATTCATACACACACACACACACACACACACACACACACACACACACACACACACACACCTGGGGCTTCCCTGGTGGCTCAGTGGTAAAGAACCTGCCTGCCAATGCAGGAGACACAAGTTGGATCCCTGGTCCAGTTTTATCCCACATGCCAGGGGCCAACTACGCCCACGTGCCACACCTACTGGGCCTGTGCTCTAGAGCCTGCGAGCCGCAGCTACTGAAGCCCACATGCTCTAGAGCCTGTGCTTTGTAAAAAGAGAAGCCACTGCAATGAGCAGCCCACTCACTGCGACTAGAGAGTAGTCCCCACTCACTACAACTAGAGAAAAGCAACACAGCAACAAAGAACCAGCACAATCAAAAATTAACAAATAAATGTTAAAAGAAAACACATCTGGCTTAAGAAAGGAAGCAGTGTAAGACTGGTTTAAGATTTAAGACTTCATGCCTGAGAGACCACCTGATGCTACTGGGTATTTAACAAGAAAAATTCAGTTTCTCTTTCCCCAGTAGCATAAAACAACAGTAGCCAGGAGCAGAGAGAAAAATCTCTAGGTGGTTCTCCCAAGCTAAAGTACTCATTACAGGAGCATATGAAACATTACACATCCAGCAAGGGAGATATGCCAACAATAATTACTTTAAATCAGAGTTCTGCAAATAATGACAATCTGCCCTTCATTAATTCAAAAGTATTATAATTGACTCAATTATCTTCATTCCTGAACGCTTGTTGGTACACCTGCCCTGAATACTCAACAATTCATTAGCCACTCGACTAAAGAGAAAAAGTTATGCTTCACCTCTTGCCTCAATTTGGCAAAGGCAACTTGGTTTTGTTTTTCCTTTCAACTTGTACTAAGAACACAGGCCCAGTGTTTGATGAATAGAGTGGCCTGGTGATCTATATTCTTCTTTTTCACATATTTAAGTTATAAGGTCTAGTTCCATTTAGAATCAAAATTAGCATTCTGAGTTGAGTAAGTCTTCCTAATATCTGTTTCCTAAAATTAAACCACAAGCCAGTACTGCTCCTTGTGGAAAAACTAATGTCTGATGTCCATTCCTTTATATTTTAGACATACAGTTTCCAGAACCAGCAGAACCACAAGTCAATCAATGCAAGAACCTTCTAGAAACTTGACTTTGTTAACCTTGAAGGGATTTCTATTCACTGTAAAAGGCATTGCCCTATCTTAAAGGCAGATGAGACTTTTAGAGATCATGTAATCTACTTTCAAGACCCTGATGCTAGGAAAGATTGAAGGCAGGAGGAGAAGTGGACAACAGAGGATAAGATGGTTGGATGGTGTCACTGACTCGATGGACATGAGTTTGAGCAAGCTCCAGGAGTTGGTGATGGACAGGAAAGCCTGGCATGCTGTAATCTATGGAGTCACAAAGAGTCGGACACGACTGAGCGACTGAACTGAACTGAACTGAACTGAACTGAACTGAATAAACCTTATGGGTACTAGGTAACAGATAATGCATAGAGCTAGTAATGGAAAGCGTACACCCATAGGGAATTTGCAGAGGAATGGACCCTTGCATCACTAAAATAACATGCTACAGTCCAGAGGTGAAGCCATCATTCATGTGAATCCACAAAGGTTCAGGCCGCTATAACCTGCTGTCTACTAATGACAGTTTTGATTCTTGCTCCATGTAGTGTTTATGGTATGAAGGAGAAATGTGGGAGAAGCAGTGACATGTCTATAGAAAGATGAGAAGAGATTCTCCTTGGTCACATTAAGTAAGGATAAATGAGTAGTCTTTGCTCCTGTTTTCAGTAGCAATCACTGCACATCCTTGGGCATAATTCTCATTTGAAAAGAAGTGGTCACAAAAAGCACAGTGTCTCTACAATACAGAATAGGGAGTGTTTCATGTGAATGAGGAATAAGACAGAGTACTATGCTTCTAAAGCCCAGTGAAAGAATTAGAGATTTCACCAAATTCAAAAGTAGAATTCAGAAAGGAGAAAGTCTCTTCTTTTCTCTGAGAGCCTTCTCCCTGCTCATTACAGCTAAAGTTCCATTTTGTTTATTCTTAAAACGCATCTTACAGAGCAGCATCCTGTTCCTAATCTTAAAACACACTGAGTTTCCAATTGTTGTGTTGATAACCAGTCACCAAAGTTTTCTGAAGCCAGCACCAAAGTTAAGATATAAAAACTGATGTTTGGTATGAGATATGATTATGCAGAATGCTTCTAAAAGAAATGCAAAGGTGTACTGGAACAAGAACACAGTAACACTTAAACTACTTCTGTTGCGCTCAATTAGACATGCCTTTGTTTGACCTAATGCATCATATTTACAAATATAGCCATGAAAAAGCAGACAGCAAATAAGAAATTAAATTCTTAGGCTATTAAATAGAAATCCATAAACACTTAAAATTTCCTACAGCATGAGGCAATACATGCATAGGGCCAAATATTCTTAAGTATTTTCAAATAATAGTTATAAAATGTTACCACTAAGGAAAAGAGTACAAACTTCTCATAAAGTCCAATATGAAAACTTTAGTATTTTCAAAGATAATAGTAACTATAAATGAATAGATGCAGTCCATATACACAAATATATTTCTTTCAAGTATCTCTGAATACTGAAGTGTAGGCAAAATCTGATGCGCAGTATAAGAAATTATTATGCAAAACCCATCACTAATGCAAATATATAAGATTCACTTATAGAGTATGTCATTCTCTTATTTATGAGCTGACTGATAGCAAGAATTTCTGATCAGTCTCAGACCGACAAGAAGAATAAAGCAAAGAGAAACAAGAAGTTGAGTAAATCTCAGGGTGATTATTTTATCTGCTTGAATGTTTTCTTTCCTTGATAGTACCCAGCAAACCGAAAAACTACCAAAAACAGCCACGCACAGAACACAAGTCACAGCCTCTATCAATCCCTAAGCTCGACTTCATTCTTTCTTTGTAAATATCATGACATTGCCAGTGCCACTTTCTTAATTAAAAGTCTGGAAAATTTGAAAACTGCCCACCTGAATTTCAAATCCAAATGTTCCATTATCTTGTTTTTCCACAGTAACAAGCTTTCTGTAAATAAATAAAAAAAAAAAGCTAGGAATGAAGATCAAAGTGTCACATTTGGCACATATCTATCATTAAAAATAACTGCCAGTAAAAAATAGCTGGTGTTTGTATAAATTGTAATATGTATGACTGTGTCTGTGTGTGTATGTGTGTGTGTGTGTATGAGATATCAACAGCCTGGAAAGCTGTGTTCCTAAACATCTTGGTGAGATACCAAAAAGTAAATGAAATTCTTTACCTTTGAGACCAGGAAAAGTCACCTACAGAACTTGATCTTGTCAGAGCAAGCTGAAAAATAAAAGTACACAGTTATTGAAAGATCTTTAAGACACAACTGTAAAATGTTCTAAATCACAAAGGACTCCTCTTTGGCCCCACTCTTGGGAAATTGTTACGGAAAGGCAGTAATTTCCATTCTCCAGGGATAGCAAAGGAGAGCTGGGAAAGGAACCATCCAGGTATTCCATCTGAAAGATTAAAACAGGCTTCGACAATAACACCCTATGGCAAAAGAGTTAATGTAATGTGGTGAAATTCCAAAGCTTCCAAAAAGAGCTTCATATCTAATCTGTATATAAAATAGCCTCTGAACGTTTAACCACAGCAGTTTATAATCACACTGAAATCCAAAGAAAAAATAACACCCATAGAATGGCATATAAAACAAAATAGTTGATAGTTTGGGGAGATGTTGATGAAATGACTATTTATAATAATAGTTCAATATGTTACTGTTTTTAGAAGGATAAAATCATCTAATACCTAGAAGCATAATTTGGGTAAAAAGAGGGACTCAAAACCTCAATTATTTTTATAATTTATTTTTGCTTATTTTTGCAATCGTTTTAAAAAGAGTACAGTAAGATTTCTATCCAAGAAAGGAAAGGAACTTCAGAATGGTATAAGCATTGTAAATGGCATAAACTTTCGCTTCCCTGGTAGTTCAGACAGTAAAGAATCTGCCTGCAATGTGGGAGACCTGGGTTTGATCCCTGGGTCGAGAAGATCCCCTGGAGATGAGAATGGCTACCCACTCTGGTATTCTTGCCTGGAGAATCCCATGGACAGATTAGCCTGGCAGTCCATGGGGTCACAGAGTCAGACAGGACTGAGCAACTAACACTTCACTCCTCTGCATGTTTTGGGAAGAGATCATTTAAAGACAAGCTTCCAGGATATAGTCTATCATTATAAATAAAGGAAAAGTTGCTGAAAGTTGTCATCTTTTTTTAAGGTAATTATAGTGAGTTTTGTGTGCATTGTGTTGGTTCTTTGCTTAGGCATTAACAAATGTTAATCAGTTCTTTCTCAAGTGTTGGTCCAGGGTTCCAAAACAGAAGTTCATGCTACTGGTTAGTCCAAGGTGTTTATTTAAGTGGCAACCTATTATGCTTATTATATATCAGTGACTATAGAAAATATCAGAAGATAATGTAGGAGTCCAAACAAAGTAAAATAGAAGCTAACAGCCAAAAGGAGAAAAGTATGCAGAAGAAATTAATGCACAAATGAAATCTTCATTAAGGCATCTGTTAAAGAAGCTACATCACTGTAAGGAATTTGAATTACCAAGTACAAAATGCCAGCATTCTCACAAATTTTCTCGAATGGTTCAGTGTTCAGAATTTGGCCACTGGTCAGTATTGTTAACCCAATGAAAAAACTGACATCTTCCTACAATAATAATAAATTTATTACCCTTTCATCTTTTATTAGTTCTGGACCGCAAATCGTTTATATCATCTTAAAGACTACAACAAGAGAAGGCTCAGAACCAAAAAAAAAAAGTTTCTCTATATTTGCTTTAAAAAAAAAAAAACCCTAATGGTGGGAAAGATTGAAGGCAAGAGGAAAAGAGGGCAGCAGAGGATGATACGGTTAGATAGCAACACTGACTCAATGGACATGAATTGGAGCAAACTCCAGGAGATAGTGAAGGACAGGAAGCCTGGCAAGCTACATCCACGGGGTCACAAAGAATCAGACACAACAGCGAGTGAACAACAATCTGTTTTTAATTTATAAGAACTAACTGTGGAAGACCTATTACAGTTTGTGTGGTTTGTTTCAGCCTGATTTTGTCCTGATAAGTACCATTAAAAAGGGTGGGAACCATTCAGCTATGCAGTCGGCTGCCTTCTTGTGGAAGAGAGCAATAAACTTGATATTCCCAAGCATTCTCAGCCTCTCAACTATACTATACTCATATTTTCTTAATTTATTTTCATTACCTCCACTTGCTTGGCTTTTATCCTTATTTCAGATGTAAAGTCCTTAGGTAGGTCATATCATGCTATCTATAAATCATAACTAGTGTTCATATTTAAAAATATTATTCTTGCTATCAATACTCATCAGATTATGCATGTATTTATAGATGTGGAAGCATATATGTATACTTATATGAAGGGCAGATGGGATTAAATACCGCACTTCTGTTCATAATTACTTGTAGCCTTTGGGCCTCTTAGGGGATGTAGTCATTTTATTTTTACCCCAACATCTAGCACAGGGTTTGGAATAGAATGGAACCATATAAACAGCTAAACAGAAAAACAGAAGTAAACCACTAGATAACAATACAATCAAGAGGTAGTGGGAGATGCAGAGTTTTATAAAAGAGTCTTCAACTCTGTCCATTAAATATTCATAGGAGAAGCTCAAAGGTAGATTTTAAAAATATAAAATAAAATTTTAAATGGAAGAAAACAAACAAGGATTAAAAAAAAAAAAAACACCTGATTCTAAAACAGCAAGAACCATAGCAAAAGAACTAATAGAAAACAAAGTCAGTCAAACTCTAGCTAACTGACCTGATTAAAATGGAAATATCTGCCTAGAATAATATAAGACGCAGAGCAGATACTCAGCTCTTGGGGACTGACTTGGGTCATCAGTGAAACAAAGAAGAAAAAATCAGACTAAATCAAATTATGAGTTAGTTTCCACTCTGGATCTCCGATGAGCTTGTCATAGGCACCTAACATTAAATACACAACTGCTAAATGAATGAATAGTTCATTTTCATTCATTTAGCAGGAATTAATGAATTCTTAAAGTTTTGAGACTTTTTCCTCATCAATTTTAAATGCACCTTTGCTAAGCAAATAATCATAGCATTGATGAGAATCTCAAGACTTCATCTCATCTTCCATTAACCTGTCTTCTAAATCAAAAAAAAACTCATTCTAGATAGATTCAAATACAAAATTAAGTCCACAAGACAAATCCAAGACCTCTGTAGAAAAGGAAATTTCCCCACCTCTCTTGGGCTAACCTTTCTACTCTAGCTAATTAGATTAAAATGGAAATTTCTACCTAGCACAGCATGGGATGCAGAGCAGAAACTCAGTTCTTGTGGACTGACTCAGGTTCAGTGAGAAAAAGAAAAAAAAATCAGACTAAATCAAAATATAAATTAGTTTCCACTCTGGATCAGCAATGAGCCTTTCATAGGCACCTAACATTTAAATTTTAAGAAAAAATTTAAATAAATGAGGCACCATCAAATTCTCTGACACATGCCACATCCAGACACAGTACCTACTTGTTTTTGATCTGAACTCTCAGATTCAAGCAATGTGGAATGTTCTTAGGGTTCAACCAAAGGAATGTTCTTAGAAATGTTCAACCAAACTATCTGTCCAAATGAAAAGAAGTATGTCTGAAGTCTTATCAAAGATTTTTACACTTTATAACAAGTTTTGTCTGCAGCCCTCTCCCTGGAGTGAGCAGCCTTCTTCTAGAATCTGACAAGTGGAGTCTCTGCTCCTAGACTGCCCTCCCAACCCGAGTCTTTTCTCAGGGCTGGAAGGATGACACCAAAACTCCTGAATGAGGAACTGGTATGCAAGAAACAGCATATGCTGGCAACAGCTGTCTTTTATTACACATTATCTAATATGAGAAATCAAGGTTTAGCAATTTGGCAGGGCTGCAAACTACACATTCAATTATGTCTCCTGAGAAGACAAAGCTCCTTAACCCCTTGCTAGCTTCTCATCCCTGGGTTGGGAAGATCCTCTGGAAAAGGGAACGGCTACCCACTCCAGTATTCTTGCCTGGAGAATTTCATGGACAGAGGAGCCTGATGGACTACAGTCCATGGGGTCACAAAGAGTCGGACATGACTGAGCAATTAACGTTTTCACTTTTTTTCAGCTTCTAATATAAAGATGCCTGGGGTTTGGGCTGAGGATCCCAACTCTTGTGGTTTTAGTCAGGTGATTTATGAGCTTACCAAAAAATGTAATGTAATTTTTGCTGCTATGAGATGATTCACAATGTCCCTCTTTAGTGGGAAACAAAGACCAAATATTTCAACTGTTAGTTTGCAAAAAATAGGAATACTCTGTAGCAGAGCCAGATAGCCAGCCCTGCAGAGAAGCTGGTAGTTTCATCCTGTAGCTGCTTCTGCTGCTAAGTAACAGCCTGCTACTTCCTCTCCCCACTGTGTACTCATTTCCTGAAAGTGTCATGAGTGGGGGAAGGGGCAGATACCTGTTCACAGATGAGATATTTTTATTTTTGTTGTTTGTTTCAAAAGTCCACAGATTGTGTGTTCGGCTCCCTTTCCAGTACCCTACCTCATTCTCCCAATTCATCCATGAATACAGGTTTTTCCCTTTTTGAGTCAGGAGACTTAGAATAACATGGCTCTGCAGAAATATTTTAAGATTAACAAAATAATGGAGCTGAACTCAATTTCTTAACTATAAGTGCTCTTGAGGAATGTAAATACTGTACAATGTTGCAGCCTCTCAAGAAAATCTTATTGTGGGCTCACGAATCTCTTTCAAGAAAAATTTTTGGATACATTCTCTAAGAGCACCACAATATGGATTAGAGAATACTTATCAAATTCTTTTGTAATGAATTTAACAGTTTTCTACTAAAAGTATTCATTACATGGTCAAAGTATCTTGTCATCAAGAACACTTAGAAATTTTGGTGACAGATGAGTGTGTGGCCAGAAATAAAATAAAAGCTCCTGAAGGGCAGAACCCAACTCAGAAATACATACTAAGTCAGCACAATATTCTGTATCTGACTTATAACTGAAATCACCCTTCCAGAAGTTGTCTATTTAGTAATAATTTGATAACCAAAGAAAACCAAACAAAGAGAAACAGTTTGTGGTCCCATGAATACATATTCAGTCTTCCCCTCTATCTGTCAGTTTTTCACTATAGCATTCAGTGAAAACTACTTTCCAAGGGTGACCTACTGCCCTTGGGAAAATGGGTGTAAGGCCCACGGCTACTCTTTTAGTATCACAACATTCATCAGGATAACCTTACTTCATACCATCTCCTTCCTATAGCATTTTCCATTGCAGGGATTTTTTTCCTAAAACTGTGTTCAAAAGTAGGAGATCTCACTGGGTGTATGTCACCTCCTACAAATACAGGTATTGAGATAATATAAACACAGAGAAATCTATTTTTAAATAATGTTGAGTACAAACACCCCAATGATTCTGAAGATTAATCTGAAACTACGGGCTAACCAGATACAGCTTTGCAGAAACCAAAGCCAACGATAACAAGAAGTATGAGTTGCTGACGTCAGCCCTGAAAGGGTTGAAAATAACAGTGGGCAGAAAACACCTGCTTGTGGGATTGCTTCACAGGGATCTCGTTGCCTGCAATTCAGTCGTGCCAAATGAATAGTTATTCTCTAAAGACCAGTTAAAGGAAATGAACATCCATTTGGAAAATTCTAAACTGCTGGAATAAACTTGCATCAAGTTTCATTGATGATAATTGTACAGAATCAAATATATCATATACAAATGTTTTGTTTTGCTTTTTATTTTCTTTAAGTAAATTTCACAACAGAAACAAAAAGCCATCTAAATAGGAGAAGTCTCACCACAGGAAAGAATATGAGGAAAGGGAGAAGAAAGGACCTATAAAAGATGTGAACAGATAAGTAAAATAATTGAGGCAGTGTGTGTGTATGTGTACATAGATATACAGATTACACACACACACATCTGTATCTCATATACCTAAATCATCCTCATCTTCTCCCCTGGCCTCCCTGATTGCTTCCTTTCAGTTCATGCTTTCTTCACTCAGGCTTAAAATCAAATGTGGCTCCCTCTTCTTCACTGCTTTTCACAGTCAGGTCTTTGGGTCTCTTCTCAATTCCTTCAGTTCCTCTTTCTCCAACTACTGCAAAAATTGCTCCCCCACCACTAGGCTCTACCCATTTACCGACAAGCAAGTTTCCAGAGTTTCCAGAGTAAGTTTCCTTGTATTCAGTCATGACCAGCTCCCTGTGTGCTGGTCAAATTACTACTTCCTCGAGGGAAGTGTCCAAGCCTTATGAAAAGCAGCCCAGCTCTGAGGTCTCCCCTCCTCTCCCACACAGACACTCATTGGGTCCACCTAACACAGTAATGTACTGTTAGTTAAACTGCCCTAAGGACCCCAAGATCTGTACCTCAGCATCTTAGTTATTCCTTTGCTCTGGAATATCCAGTATATCTATCCTTGAAGGTTGTATTCAAAGACATGTACTTGGGTTAGAGCATGTATGTTACTTTATATTGTATAACACCTACTTGTTCTATTTACTCAATCATAAACCCTGTAAGGCCAGGAAATTTTCCTTCTCATCTTTATACACTCTACACTGCTATACACCTTAAAAGTGAATAAAGGTTTTGGTATTCCCACAGGGGCTTTATTTTCAGAGAGTAACTCGATAGGAATGTTTTTTTATTAAACTTAATGTCATAAAGGCACTTTGGAATTGAAAAAGATCAATCATCCAAATCAGAACAAATTATTCCCTTATCTCTCTTGAAAAATACCAAAGAATCAGCTATGTGCATCACTGAAAAAAGACTCTTCCACTATGCTGTAACTCTGTAATCCTGAAATTAGAAGGCTTAAGAAGAACATACAATGTGCATGCAAGATTTAAGGGCAATCATACTTTAAAACAATTCTAAACATTTTTGTATTCAGATGTGTACATGGAGCATTATAGCAAGCTAGCTAACCAAAATCTAAAGAGATTTTTTTGGTTTAATTTCTTTTTTACAAGTTGGAAATTGAAAAAAAACTCACAATAAATCCAGTTGGACATGGATTTTCCCAAATGAGTTTTCCTCTCTAGGGAAATACTTTGCAATCACAATTAAAATAATAACATAATTACTGGGTTATTTGGAACATACTACATATCAGTCATTCTGTTAAACACTGTGCGTTTCTTCACTTACACCACAGAAGAGCCCCGCAGGATGGTTCTATTACTATCTTCATTTCAGAAAAAAAGCAAACTGAATCTTAGAAAAGAAAATGACTTACTCAAGATTCCACAGCTACTAAGTGGCAGATCTTGCACTCATTTATCCAATAAAAGTCTTAATTCCCAATAGTGTGAGGTACATGCCAGTGCCCAGAACTAAAGATAATTTTGTCAATAAAACATGCACTAAAAAATAATGTATTCTCCCTGGATTATGAATTGACATGACTATTAGAGACTGGGAGAGAGGCGGGGAGGGAAGGACTCAATGGGAGACATACAGGAAAAAGGAACAATAATTCTCAAATTGATCCTGTCTACAATACACACCATCTTCAAGTTGATATGCTTAATGATTTTTAATTCATCAGAATACCTCTTTTAGTGAGAAAATAATCTTCTTTCAAGTTTTGCCTTACAAATGTTTCCTTATGGCTTAAATCTTAAGAGTTAAAGACTAGAGTCTGAGTTCTCTGGGCTCCTTGCCTCTCTCTTCACCCATACTCTGAGCCATACTAATTTCAGAGGATCTGAAATAACATTTTTAACATGCAGTCAAGCAAACATATCACTCTGCTCTCAAGAGAACAAGGACACTGTACAAGGTAAAAAATAGCACTCATACCTGCTTTCTTCCCCGAGGCAAAGTAGCCACAGTATCTGCCAGCATTTGAAGCCTTCTCTTATCATCATCCATGGTAAAACTGCCTGCGAATGTGGAGTAAGAGCTATGCCCTGGACCAGCACAGTACTCCATGAAATTGCCATTGCTGCTCTGTTTCCTGAGCTTTTGTAAAGACATTGTGAGTAAAGATTACTCCAGCTAGCACATGGTTGAGTGGCCTTGCAGGGTGGGGGAAGCTAAAAGTATAACCCTCTGACAAGCAATCAAAAGTAGCAAAGCAGAAAGAGCCCATGTGACTTTTGTGGTTTGAGGTACTTGTTACACAAACACTATCTTGCAGTTCACTCCCATTTCTCAGTACTTTTTTTCTTTAAGCCCCTGAGAGAAGGCTAGTTTATAGCATTAAAATAATTGTTTTCTCTTCAAACAGCCAGAACTCTTTCATGTTCTATGGCAAGTTGTGTTCAAAACAGCATCTACCTTTTTTGTAAAAGAAAAAGTTCCCCAAATTCTCCATTAGTCTGACATCCACTCTCCTACTTAATATGGTCCAGTGTAGTGTAAAGGTCAGGATGTGTGGATACTGATTCCTCATGAGTATTCCTTGGGCTGTGACTATTCAGCATTCCTTTGGTTGAACTTCCACTAGTTCATCCTCACTAAAATTATCCATCATGTCTACAAAGAGCAATGGGAGGGGAAGCACATTCAGAGCACAAAGTTGGTCATGTCTTAGACTAGACTTAATTATAACATCATCAAGTGGTCCAAGGGAGGAATGGAGAGGGCATTAAAGTAATAGGCAAAACAAACAGGCACAAGAACACTTCCAGTTGATCTCTGCCAACGCATATGCACCAAGGGCAACAACATGAATTACTCACTTTCACTGACGCTTTTATTGGTGGAAGTTGCAGTTTTAAGGAAATTAGTTTCAGAGGAGGAGCAGGAGACATAAATAGAAGAAAGATTCAAAATAAAATCAAAATGAGAAGTTTGGCATAGTATAAAAAATGAACTGTCATTTTCAAAATCATTGGGAAGTTCAATAGTATAATATTAAAGAGTCAAATGTCTTTAAAATGGAAGTCAAAGCAAATGCAGCTCAAGCAAAATCTGCCAAATGTAAATTGTAAAATCTTCAGAGTTAGTGGGGCTTAAGAGATGGAGTCACCTCAGAAATTTTTAAAACGTTATCACAGCATGACTCATGACGATTGGAACTAGATAATGACATGAATAAACTGATGTCTCCAAAGACCTGAATGAATGAATGAAAGTCATTCAGTTGTGTCCAGCTCTTTGCCTCCCCATGTACTGTAGCCTGCCAGGCTCTTCTGTCCATGGAGATTTTCCAGGTTAGAATACTCAAGTGGGTAGCCCTCCCTTCTCCAAGGGATCTTCCTAATCCAGGAATTGAACCCAAGTCTCCCATGCTGCAGGCAGTTTTTTACCATCTGAGCCACCAGGGAAGCCCTATAAAGATCTAAATCAGGGATGACAAACACATATGCCTTCAAGGTTCAGTTGGATAAAATAATATAAATGTGTAATACAAAAGGGAGTGATAGAGACTTTGGCAACTAATGAATATGGTCAATTATAAAGACATTTATGGGGAATGTGTGTGTGAGAAAGAGAGAGAGAGATGAGAGAGAGATTGAGTTTTAAAGTATCTCCAGGTTACTATAAGGTACATGAAGTAAATTAACACTGTTACTTGAGGACAGCAGTCCACCCATCTTCTGGGAATTTTATAAAATTAGGTAAATATTTTAATATTTCAAGATATCAAATATAAATGACATGTTTGTCTAAGGACACTAAGCCAACCAACAACCAGGTTTTACAGATAGATTTTAAAATTGTATCAATTAAGTGTGTGATACTAATCTTAAACTAATATAAATTATGGAAATCTATTGAAATAATAGATTCTAGAGAAATATATTAAATCAGAAATTGGAAAATAAAATTTTTACTAGATTTATGAAATGTGTTTAACTAGTAGAATATTTTAGATCATGAGATCCATGGCTGTAAACTCAGAGTCAAGGGCAAATTTGACATTCAGCCAGTACATACCAGTGTGGTCACCCTTGTTATTTATGTGTTTATGCCTTTGTCTATTTTGATCAAAATAGATCAGTTCCCTGTTCTGATTATCAGGACATGTATCACACTAATTAGTAAGTATTTTAATAACTTCGTTGTTCAGTCTCTCAGTTGTGTCAAATTTTTGTGACCCCATGGACTGCTACATGTCAGGCTTCCCTGTCCTTCACAGTCTCCCTGAGTTTGCTCAAACTCATGTCTACTGAGTCGATGATGCCATCCAACCATCTCATCTTCAGTTGCCCCCTTCTTCTCTAGCCCTCAGTCTTTCCCAGTATCAGGGTCTCTTCCATGAGTGAAAGTAAAGTGAAGTCGTTCAG